>OMNZ01084891.1:11173-28223 GCA_900303255.1 Lesueurigobius sanzi
TTCTTCTCACTTTGGATGCTCAATATGGCACCATGTAGAGCGCCCCCCAGTGGATGTCTTTGGCATAGTGTACTCTAACCAAATGGTAGAGATGGCTGAATAAGGTTGATTTGATCCATAAAACATGTTCTCTGCAATGCAAGGACCTAAAGTGTGCTCTACCAAATGGTTGAGCAGGACGTTAAAGGGTTAAACAGAAAAGCAAACGGAGGAGAAATATTTTCAAGGACAAAATATATTTTCCCAGGACATTTGACTTTTTTATAATTTTCCATGTGTTTTCCATGTAGAGTGGGAACCCTGAGAGTGTAAATGGGTGAGAGGTTCATTGATATAAAGCAAGGATGCCCAAAGTTTTTTCCATAGAGGGACCAAACGGTAAAGTTAATAGTGGGTTTTACGTTTTGCGTGTAGAATGACGAATACAACCATATCTATGATAAAATATCCTCCAATTACTGAGCTATTGAGTAGGACCTGCTGTTTTGGTGTCCTTATTCACTATTGACAGTCTATATGCAGTGCACAAATTAACTCATGGTCCTCACAAATCGAAGCACCATCTTGAGGACCAAATGAAACCCCTTGGACGGCCGAATTTAGCTCGGGGGCCCGACTTTGGGCACCCCTGACATACGAGTGCCTAAGGCCATGTCCACATGTACCCGGATATTTTCATAAATTGATATTTTTCTACATCCGTTAAAAGAATATCTCCGTCCACACTACCGTTTCCATTTTAGCAGCAGTCTCTCTGTAGATGTGTTAATGTGGAGAGTAGGCCCAAACACAGTAACTAATATCTTGTTTAGTAATTATTCAGGCCTTTGTAAAATTGTATCTTTAAGAGGAAACTTCAGTTGTGTTGGAAGGTAAGCATAGGGCTGCATTTACCAGTAAATTTCCAGAATCACAATTCACAATATGACACTCTCATCAGACAGACATCTCTTTCGTCACATCACTCAGCCCCACTCTACTTTATACTTTTCCAGTGCTGTCACGAGCCGTGTAGCACTTCATATCCAAAAACTTGCACTGTATCAATCCACCGTTGCAGTCGCCTGTGCGGTAAAGCCCATGGTGTTTTTTGGACATCAGAGGATTTAGCAGCTGTCGCTAGTTCCTCCAGGCCTCGTAACTGCGGACATGGCTAAATGCTCCACTAAATCTCTGCAACAGGTGCAACTTCACGTCTCTGTCTGCTCTATAAAAACCCATGTAATCGACAAAGTGTATTCAAAAGAACTGTAGATGTTAGCTACGGACCTGAGAGCGTTCTGCTGAAATCATAACAGGAAATCACAAGTTGCAAACTTTAAATTCATTCAGGAAGGTACTTCATGTGTTCTTTATTCCAGCTAATCAAGGGCATTTGAAAGCGAAGACTTGCACAGACTTTACAGAGCACTGAAGCTGGCATTCACCTTTTTTATGTAAGAAATAAGTTTAATTCAAAGGATGAGGCACGACTTTGAATTGAGAGGGGAAAAGACGCAGCTGTGGAACAGTGACTTACAAAACACTACGAAATTCTTGCACTGTAACCTTTGAAACCGACTAAAAGTGGGTGTAATTCACCAAAGAAATAATAGAAGCTTCTTGCGCAATTCTGCAACAGCAGCACTGACTTAAGCTGAAATACTTACTGTTCATTAAATCTGGAAAAATGATGACAATCTCAAAACTTTGTGTGCCTTAAGGTAGATACTGAAAGCATGGCTGCCAATCATAGATGAACCGGAAAAAAACAGGTTTAGATGTGGCTCAATTCTCGCTGTGGTCTTCAGAATAGTCTATAGTGGGTAACGCCAGGCCCAGGGGAACAATCTGGCCCTCTATTAGAGAACCTTTGGCCCCCAAGAAATTGTCACAGAAAAGAAAATGACTTGGATTGAAAGAATGTGTGATATTAAGTTGGCCAATTGAACAAGTATATTTCTTCCAGTGTCACTTTTCTCATAAGAGTAGAACTTAATTATTCTTATCGTAGGCAGCTGTATTTCAAGAAGTCAAGAAGGGAACTAAAAATCAACATGAATTATCTTAAGTAATGTCATCTCTTTCAGTGTAGAACATTCATACACAAAGAAAATACTCAAAATGCCCACATTTCTTTAAACATTTCCTATCAAAACCCCCATTAAGGTATACCTGACATACAAAACTAGCATTTGTCGGAAGAAGTGCCTTACTTTGGGCCACGATTAGGAGGTGTGGCCCCTGTTCCTTAGGCAGAAACCCGGCCCTCCAGAAGGTGAACATGCATGTAGCTTTCTAGTTAGTAACCAACTTTCTTGCCCAAGGACACAATGGCAGTCAACATTTCGCAGGCGCAAGGATTGTACCACTAAAATTTCAAGATATACAAAGCCTGATTTGTTTATTCTGATGTTCTGTCTTGCTATTGTGCTGTGGTCCTTGCTGCCTCCCTTTGAAATAAAGGAATGAAGTGGCTTTTGAAAGTAAAAGGAAAGTGCAACTATGCTCTAAATAAAACTCCTAAAAGCTATTTTTCATTTTCCTCAAGATTCAGCAAAACACATTTAAAACTCTCTTGGGCCATAACAAGTTCAGCATTTCTCACCGTTAATGGGAAGCCATTTCATTTAACTTTCTCTATATATTTTTGGGCAACTCGACTATTGATTTTCAGCTTTTAGAGTTCGCATCCGCATCAGACGGAGACCAGACCGACCGCTCCCACACAATGTTGTGCATAGCTCCCAAATCCTTCAGCTTCGGGTTACCACTTTGAATGGAAAACAAACTCCACATAAAATCCTACATACAGTTGTGGCTAAAGTTTGACATACCCTTTTAATCCTTTGGCCATTTTTCTTTGTTTAGTGGTTGTGCGAAGCCATTTATTGCCTAAGAACTGTGTTTACTCTTTTGAAATCACATGACCTTCAACAACTGCCAGGACAATTGTTCAGGAGCAAAGAAAAACTCACTTCTGAAATACAGGACTCTCTGACAAAATCAATGTTTGTTTCAAGATGCACAATATGTAAACTTTTGATCAGGGACCTTTCGCTAGTTTCTAGTTGAAAAGCATAACAAAAAGAGGTTTTTTGACAATACATGATGGGTGAAATAACAGTTCTTGTGTTATCATTGATATTCTATGAAATGCGGAGACTTTTGGCCACAACTTTAACTCAAGAAGACATACAGTAAATCCGTCTGTGTAGGTTCTCAGTCGTATACGAGTTGCCCATCGTAGCACCAAGAGAGGAGGGACTTAGAGGTTAACTCCTCCTTCTGGTTTACTCTTAAGAGACCCACGAGCGTGCTCAAGTCTTTATTAAGCTGATGACGATCTTTGGACTTAGATTGAAACGTCCTACACTTCAACTACAGAGTACAGATGAAGACCGAAGAATTTTTGCCTACGATCAAGAAGACATACAGTAAACACCGAAGGCACTTCTTCAACCACTCTCTCTCCCCTCTATGTCTTAAGTGCAAAAAACGGATATGGGAACCTTGACTCATTGTTTTTGGTCTAGTCATAAACTTGAAGGATACTGGACTGAGATTCTTTCTGAAATTCAGAAGATTCCAATCGTACCAATACTGATATGGACCCCATGTCAGGAATACTAGGATTACCAAGTAAACAAGTGAAAAAGACTATTCAATATTCTAACTTTTGCAGCTATAGGAAAAATATCCTTTTGCAATGGGTCAGTGACAAAACCCTGTCAGTGTATGGTGCAAGATAATCAATGAACTGATTCCCCTAGAACATCTCACCAGTGTCTTACATACTAGTATAGACCAGTTCTACGGAAAGTGGCGCCCGTATTCCTCTATCCTTTTAAAAGGATTCTTGTATAATTGAAATGTCCTCATGTACACAGTAAAACTAACTCACCACCTCTTACATTTTGGATTAATGCACTTTGTCTACAGAGCTGTAACATGTCAGTTTTGTTTTCAGTTTTGCTTTGTGTCTGTTTCAGGCACAATTTTGTTAAATGAAAATTGTAATAAAAACAGACAAGTTATTTTTTATTAGCCTGGGATAAAGCCTACAATAATACTCAAACCAAGTTCACTGAAATCCATTGTAACCCATTCCAAACCATTAACCCTGAGCCAAACTGCTTCAGCAAGTGCATCATGTCTGCATACTCCAAATCAGTACAATGCAGTTACGAGACCACACTAGTCAGAAAGAATTTAGAACATTTCCTGACATCAAGCATTGGCAAAAAGGTTGTGGGGATTTAAGCAGCTCTGATTGTAATAACCTGGCCTCTCGGCTCAAAAACACATGTTTGAATTAAGGCTGATTGTGTTACCGGTCAGGCATATTTTCATAAGCCAAAGCAAAGGAGAGGCAGGCGAGAAAGATTATTGTAATGGAGTATGAAAAGCGCTTCTACGGAAAGCGCTTTCAGCAAATCAGGCAGAAATAGTTAACTGTTGTTGCTGTGGAAGTCGGAGTAGGTGAAAAAAGCGGAGTGTTAAAGTATTTGGTGATATGTGTAGGTTCTCAGTCGTCATCTGTACTTAATCGTTGAAGTGTAGGACGATTCAATCTTAATCCATAGATCTTCGTCAGCGAGTGATGACTTAACGTTCTCTTTTTTAACAAATATGGCCTTCTTTGACTCCGCTCTCAAACCATCCATTTTTTTTTTTTTTCCATAAAAGCTACCAAGTACTCATTTGAGGACAGTGAGGTTAAGATTTTAACAAAAGAAAATAGATGGTTTGAGAGATGAGTCAAAGAGGCCATATTTGTTTAAAAAAAAAAAGAGAACAATGGAGGACTTAGGTTTAATTTGGACCCAACATCCTGAGACAGAAACCGATTTACAACAACAACCCTAGACCGAAACTACCTCGATGTCATGCTAATGAAGCTGGAGAAATGGGGTGGAGCAGGGCCATAGAGAAGTGTCAACAGCCTTAGAACTTAGAAGCCCAGGGAGAAACAATACAGAGGTAACTAGCCTTAATTACTGTAGGTATGAATATACTAAGATGCTAAGAAACTTTAGTACCAAGAGAGGAGGGACTTAGAGGTCAACCCCTCCTTCTGGTTTCTTCTTAAGAGACCCAGGAGTGTGTCAAGTCATCACTCGGCGACGAAGATCTTTGGACTAAGATCGAAACGTCCTACACTTCAAATATAGAGTACAAATGAAGACTGAAGAATCCTTGCCTACTAGTTGGTGATATGAGTATCCAAATAGGGTGGATTACTGCATTTCAGGCTTGAGCTAATTAGGAGTATAAAACAATAATTTCAATACACAATCCATGCCATTCTGAAATCCTCAAGGTGTTGTCACTTCAAAGCTGACGATAATGAGTTGATATTACAGACAGGATTTAAATTTACTCAGAATCCACAAACTGTCTTCTCCTCAAAGTGGGACAGAAGAAAATATGACAACAACATAACAGTGGTAATATACTGCATTGAATATTACACTATAGTTTTACTTTCCTGAACCACATTTTTGTAATAAGAATACTGCATTGGTTTTCCATAGGGCTTTCACTTCATAAACCATGAGACTACGATAAACCACTACTACGGCTTCCATGGCTTCAACACATCGAGTTTCAACAAAGGTAAGTACACTCCGCTGCAAAAAGAGTGAGATTACTTCACATACACTGCTACTTGCAAAGTATTCAGTATTTTAAAAAGCAACTCAAATAAAAGCAGGACATTAACAGGCACGACGCCACTCCCTGGAGGACAGAATGTAAAGCAGGACTTTCTCTAACTCCGCACTGACAACATTTGATTAAAACATCTGCATAATGGCTAATGTTGTTACCATAGGAACACCTGTGATTGATGGCTTTGTTAAGAGGAGGAGTTACACACCATTAAACGGGTGTAATAGTGCATGGCAGTCATCTCAATAACCAGGGACAAAGCAATTACCAACTCATTAAAAAAGGAATGGACTAATACAACACGCCATGAGTGACACGCGCCAAGACGGGACGCCGTCGCCGTGCGATTTATGCCACTTTTTTACGGCTCCGCGGTGAACAAACCGCGTCCTCCGTCTGAGAAAGGTCAAGCCTGCCCCAGCGCACGCCTCAGAAACTCTTCATTCATTTGCGATGCATAACTTTTCACATGTTTAAGATTGTTATGAAAAACAGAGGCATAATAATAATGGTTTACACTTTTCAAGGCTGATTACCAAGTTTATCAAAGCGCTACACTGTCGTCATTATTCATTCATTGTTAAGCTAATATTGTAGCCACAGCTGCCCTTTGGTAGACTGACGGAAGCGAGGCTCGGCCCCTCTGACCACCACCAACCAATCACTCTCACACGACATTCATAAGGGCTGTGGGTTAGACGTAAGATTTTCGGGTTTTCTATTGCAATATACTAGGCTACGCTTAGTCTATTAGTTACAAAATATGTGGTTATACTTTAAAATAAAAAGAAGAAATAAGCTAGTTGGGATGCATTCAGACTACTGACATGGAGCTGCAAACAGTCAATGTCCGATGTATGGAAAGGGTTCAAAGTATTCAAATCCCAGACCTTCCGATCATGAGACGACCCGCTCTACCATCTGAGCCACTGTTGCCCATGCACATGAGTTGCAAAAAGTTATATTTTTTTGTTCCGGTTTAGTAAAAAGTTAATCCACCTTCGCAGTGGCTCATACAAACATTTTTTAACTACAATTTATGAGTTGCCTTAGACAGATAATACTATGACCTTTTATGTTGGATATTGTATATCTATATTAATGTAACAAGGACCAGACACTTTTTCACTCCCTGCAAACCATTTTCCTACATAAACAATGTCATCCACAAACAGACTTTGGCGAAATTCCCACGGTATCAGTTTGTATGTGGTACCGGTAGATACTCAAAACCCAAGTATCGGTTTCTGAAGCAAAGAAGCTGAGGAAGCTGCACTATTACTTAACTATACCTTATTTTTTTTGTCTGTGTAGGTTCTCAGTCGTACAGGAGTTGTCCATGGTAGGCAAAGATTCTTCAGTCTTCATCTGTACTCTGTAGTTGAAGTGTATGACGTTTCAATCTTAGTCCAAAGATCGTCATCAGCTTAATAACGACTTGAGCTCGTGGGTCTCTTAAGAGTAAACCAGAAGGAGGAGTTAACCTCTAAGTCCCTCCTCACTTGGTGCTAAAAGTAGGAAAACATCTTAGCCTATTCATACTTAATATGGCTCGCTACCTCTGTATCGTCTCACCCTGGGCTAAGTTCTAAGGCTGTTGACACTTCCCTATGGCCCTGCTCCGCCCAGTAGTCCAGGCCAATTAGCATGACAGTGGAGATGGTTTCACTCTGAGGTTGTTATTGTCAATCGGTTGCTGTCTCAGTAAGTTGTCATGCCTTTTTTTCCATTCTGATTTTGTACAATTCAAAGGCATCTGAGTTCACTCGAATGCTGCACAGGGCTTTATTAAACAAATTGATTGATTGATAAAGATGACTTTGTTGGTGACAAGACCCCATCTGTACTCCGGCAAAGATGAGATGAATGGGATGTTGTGCAATAAGATGCAAACAAGGTTAGAAACAGATAAGTGGGTGAGAAGAAATCATGAATATGAGGAATATTCGTCTGTGTACATTGTGTAGCTCTAATGGGACATGGTACGTAGCCTCTGGATGTCGTTATCTTGTCTCAGAGGTTTGTTCTTAATTTTTTATGTCATGGTCTTGCGGCTATATGCGCTTTATGGTAAATAGTGAGGGCTGATTTAACTCGGAAACCGCAAAACCCATCGGTGGATGAAAACAGAACGCCTGCTTTTGTCAAACTGACAGATTGTGTGCGTTCATGGCGCTACAGCTGCTCCGATGGCGCACTTTAAATTGTCATTTCCGCTGGGCTCACACGACGCTGATTCCTCCTATTGATTTGATGGCTCAAGTCGAGAACACTTGTTGAGAGGAGGAGCGCGGTCCTGCTGCCCCGGCCGTGATTGAGAGAACTCCAAATTCAAATCAGAGCGAGGCGACGGAGTGAAACAGATGTGCTGTTGTTGGGCCGATGCTACGCGCCGCACACCCACCAGCGCAGAGCCGTATATACAAGAGCATAGAGCAGCAGCGCCACTCAATCATCGCCGGCCGGGCCCAATCCATCTACCGCTGCTTGACTGGGATCCAATCACCATTCCCAACAGGGCCTGAATGAAAGAATGGCAGACAGCCCGTGAAGAAGAAGCCCACTCCCTCTCGTCCCAAAATTGATGGCACTGGTGTAGTCTTTCTGCCTGGTTCATGAGGCGTCCCGTATCGAGGAGAACGCGCCATAAAAATCACTTCGCCTCCACGGAAAAAACAGCCGAGCGCTAACCCCCATTCCCTGTGTTCGCCGCGCCGCCTGTTTGTCAAAAAGCGTGTTTTGTTAGAGGAGGTATTTGGGCTGTTCAAGCATAGGAAAGCCATTAGGAAGTGCCAGGAGCTGCGGTCTTATTTGTCCCCAGCGGATCACACTCATTTTCTTGTGTTTAATGCACCAAAACAGTCCCATTCTCCACGAGCAGCGGCGCCAACGCGGGGGCAACATGACATGAACACAAGAGATAAAGGCACTTCGACAAAAACGAGAAACTTTTGCAATGTCGTTGATTCTGGAATACGTTTTCACTCGAACGTGTTAGCAAAGTCGTTTGAACGAGCGATCATCAAATTAGTCCCCCGGGCAAACAAAGCCGATTGCTGAAGAGGAACAGTGACTTACGAGAGCTGGACTGATTGAAAGGCATCGCTAGAGCTTGTTAGCGCAGTATACTTTTGTGAAATGGTTTCTTCCACTCCAACTTCAATGACTGTTCGAGGCTTTGAAAAGGAAAACACTAACTATGGGATCCAAATGATTTACAAGATACACTGCGTAACATTTCACCCAATAAATTTGATAAAATACAAGCCTTTATTTTAGTACAAATATTTGGATATATGTATCCTTGATGTGAGTGCCTCTCCTTAGACTTCACTCCAGCTCGTCTCCACAGAGATGTCGACTAAACGCAGCCAAATATGAGATTTAAATAGGATGGCTCCTCATCCAAATCCATTCTTTGATTACCCAATAACATTCCCTATGTGTAACTGGTCATTAGGAGCAGGCTTTGTGATGCAGGAGAGTCGTGGAAACCGTTTAATCCGAGATGTTACGCTGGGTTCCTTTAAGGAATTTTCCATAGTCTTCTGTACTGCAGTGAAGGCATTTTGTCCCTCACCCAATGAGCTTCCTCAATTCAATACTATATAAGATCCCTAAGGGGCAATTTGTGCAGCTCCAACTTTTGGTTGCAGAGTGGATCTTTACTAGCCTGGTCTTACCATCTCCTCATAGTCATTTCGTACAGAGGGTCTGGATCTTCCCAATTGAGCTTCGTTTTCAGGTGGGAGGGGTCAACTCCTTTAAAAGTTTGAAACGATTGGATCTGATTTTAGCCAATCGCTAGCCTGGCCTTAGCCATCCGTATTATCATTTCCTGCATATGCTTGACGTCACCTACAACACCTCCCCCGCTCGCTGAATGGCCACTGAGATCAGACCCAGGCTGTAACATGTAGGGAAATGATAATTGACCCGAGTTTACAGATGGCGAAAGCATCTTTACTAGGCCTGCATAATATTGAATTCAATTCAGACACATGCAATATCTTTTTCAGCAAATTGTGTCAAAATAAAACTCCAAAAAGACTAAATCAGAACCAAACCAAGACCAAAATATTAACTCAATTAGGAACATTGTAACTAAAACTGAACTGCTGCACATTTATACGTTCCATGCATGTTTGGTTTTAGAGAGTGTGGGCAAAAAATGTAAAATCTCAGTCAGACGGAAGACTTTGCGATATTTTGTGGCTTCTTGTGATACAGATATTGCCTCACCTCATACTGCGATATATTTTTTGCGACATATTGTGCAGCCCCTAGTCTTTTCCCCTCCAGAAGGGAAGAGTTGGACTTGTGACTGGCTCCACATTGTACTGGCCCCATCCTTGTTTACCCTGAGCTGATATCTGCTTAATTATCAACCCTGACCTGGGATGAGTCTCAGTCTCATTAGCCAGATTATGCCCATGTCGTTCAGGTTTTAATTTGGACCGGAAAAAGGCCAGTGTGGATAGAGGGAAGATTGAATCTGAGTCACAGGTTACTAAAACAGCAACAGCAATGCCAAAAGTGAACTACTCCAGAGTTTCCACATTGACAGACTTTAAAGCGTAAAGAAGTGGAACCACCGACTCAGAGGCTTGCAGCTGATTCCTTGCTGTCTGCATTATATTGTGCCTCGTCCTGGGGCCAGTCAATTCCCACACCTCATCATTGTGTTGGTGTGACTGTGATCGGCATCGAGGCCAAAAACTCTGGAGCAACAACAAGTTTTCCAGCGTGACCTAGGAAAGCTGTCCTGAAGTATCTTAACATTACCGAGTTTTACTGAGGCTGTGGCTAATTCAAGGGTTATCCATTTATTATTTAAATCAACAACTAGCCACAATTATAATAATGAGTTGTTGTGACTGGTCGTGAACAAACCCAATTCATTTCTTTCTAAAACAATTGAGCATTCACCTTGTTATATGGCACTGTCAGAGGTTGTTTTTTATTGTATGAGTCTGAAAAGTGGACGACAGGAGAAACAGAAAAGCACCTTCAATTAAAGCGAGACTGGGGATTTCGGTCGGCCGGGCAACAAAGTAAATTAATTATTTTTGACCAGATTATAATTACTACGCCATGTTCTCCTCTCTGTTTTACAGGGTTAGCCGCCGCCTTCTGGGGAAATCACAGGGAAACCCCTTAGAGCTCCTTTTAACGAACTATGAATAATTTACAGTGTATTATTTTTAACAGCTTCATAATATTAATTGGGCCGAGTTGCGCATTTAGTATTTATGAGTAAGCCCTGTACCCAGCTGTGTTGAATGTAACCGGCTGAAGCGTGGAGGAGCACTGCGGTGAAAGAGGCTGGGTGGAGGGCGTTCGCCAAGGCTTTAATGGGATGTGATGCGGGGTGTGAGATCGCCACGGGGCCACAACAGTCCGGATGAGGAGCGTGATGGAAGGACAGGGCGGAAACAAACAAAAAAAATAACACACTCATCACTTGACGGAGCTGACGCAACGACCGAGGCAAACGGATGCAACCACTATCTCACACATTTGAAGTCATTCATTTGCCATGTGCACGTTACATCACAATGTTCGAAAGAGAGTATAGTTTAAGGAATTCTAACTATGGCTGTTAAAATGCTGATTATTTGATTTGGTTTACAGATAATATCTCTAATTCCTCGGTCTATTCACATGAAAGAATGACTTGCGCAAAGTTCAATGGGCCTCATTCATGGCACGATCATACGCACAAATGTGTTCTTAAGGCCTACATACAGTAAGAAGATTTTTGCCACTCACAGCTGAAAGAGGTCCTCTGGAAGAAATCCTAAGAATCCTATAGGTTTCAGAATATTATCACAGGCAAAATGGTCCCAAATATGCTAAATCTATACAAGGAGTCCATAAAGTCTCTCTTTAATAAATGTATTACAAGGCAGTTGATAAGATATCTTAACCTCTTAAGCCCTAGGCCTTTTTCTCCAAAAATCATGTCTTTACATCCTAGGTGTACATGGGTAATCTTGGTGTCCACACATTTGGTAGAGCTTTGGGATGACGGTGGAAGTGAAATAAAAATAAATTATGTTGTTTGACAATAAAATGAGGTTGCCATAGGTTTGAATGAATTTCCGCCTGAAAAAAACACACACATTTTTCTGCAAAAAGGCCTTTTTCCTCCCTGTGGCGTAGGAAATAACAACAGAAATGGATAATCCCACATCAGCTGTCACTAATTTGCAACTTTGGAACATTTTTCTGCGTAAAACACGTAGGTCAGTAACTGTATCTGAAAAAAAAGTCCCCATTTTCGGGGACACTAGGTCTTAAGAGGTTAACCAGATTTGTTTTATTGTAATCACTGTTCATCAAAGTGTGTAATCACATTGGAATTGGGCACATTGGGGACTGCATGTTCCTGTTAGTTCATCAAACAAACATTTCCAGGCCGCTGGATTGGAAGGAATCCACCACGTTCACCAGATATTACTCCCTTGGACTTTAATGGTGCCAATATAGAGGTGTATTACACTAATGGTGCCCATATAGAGGTGTATTAAACTAACGGTGCCCATACAGAGGTGTATTAAACTTTAATGGTGCCAATATAGAGGTGTATTAAACTAATGGTGCCCATATAGAGGTGTATTAAACTAATGGTGCCCATATAGAGGTGTATTAAACTAATGGTGCCCATATAGAGGTGTATTAAACTAACGGTGCCCATATAGAGGTGTATTAAACTAACAGTGCCCATACAGAGGTGTATTAAATTTCTTTTTGAGAGAATAACACTGATCAAAGGAGGTTAAGAGCTGAGAATCTAAATCAGTGGACATGAACTGTGAGAGTAAAACCTGCACCGTCTACTCTATGGTTAGTGACAAACCAATGAACTTAACCTTCTACATGAAGTTCAGCCTCCATTTCCACACAGTTTGGTCATTCGCCGCTGAATAAATCCTCACGCATGTATAAGCTGTGACCTGTACGGCATTCAAAACGGATTTCATTTTCATTCATTATGTACATCCAACGTTTGCCAAAAATGTCACCGCCTCCCCCATGGCTCTCCCTCCTCAGAATAAACTGAATTAGAGCATCATAATTTCAACCTGAATATAAAATACATCACAAAGCCTCCTCTCATGCATTGTTCAGAAAAATCATATTATTTATAAATGATGAAATATTCATTACGCTGTGCTTTCAAGCATCAAAAAGTTAGGAAAAGTCCAAAGCAGCCGGAGAAGCTTCATCTGAGATTTCACTTTCAAAATAGGCCTTTGTAATACAGATTTAATCATTAAATTGGTTTGTGTTTATTATTCAGAGCACATATTAATGACATTTCCGGTAGTATTTCTTAAGCCAACACAGTCTCTTTGCGATGTTTTCTACTTGACTGTCACTGAATGGAAAAGTGTCTCGTGTCAAGGGCTTTGAGTGACCTGTGCCACGTGCAAAGTGCTATACAGTAATTAAAAAGATTCCCTTCGCTTTTCGCTGGACATATATTTTTCAAACTGTTGAGCCAAATAAATGGTTTGAGGAAACTGTGATTCAAGCAAGAAATTAAAAAGCGAGACTTTTTAATATTTAAATGCATCAAGGGACCCAATTACAAATGAAGAAGTACGTTATGCAACGGAAAATATAACTATTCATTAACATTTGGCGCTGCAAAAAGATGGCAGGTGAATGGTAATGTGTGAAATAATCCTAAATTAATTATATTATACAATCAACATACCTGATAAGTACAAGTTGACTTTGCAAGTAACAAAATGCAAATGCAATTCTTGTGTGGAAACTAATGATGATCAGTTACATGTTCATTCAGAAACAGGTTGTGGTTCACGTGACATCACAACACTCTAAAGTTTAAAGTTGAGGTGGAGGGCAGCTGAACGATCTATGCTGGTAACTAAAGCTGGACACACACTAGAGGATTTTTAGCCAGATTTTTAGTCTCAATAGGCTCAATAAAAAACTTCCTCTCATGATCTGTGGTGGGACTCCTCATGTCTGTCCTTAAGTGTGTGTGGTCTGTGCACAGATCTCTAGTCTCAAAAGATAAAAAATCCTCTAGCGTGTGGCCACCTTAAGGTAACTGTCAAAATGCAGATTTCTAGTCCTGGATTATAACACATTTCTCTGTAATTCCTGGGCCAATCCACATGAAACAAAATCTGTCATAAAGTTCAATGCCTCCCCTGCCAGTGTATGAGCTTGGATTATTTACTCAAGGTGTCCAAAAGGTGTGACAATGTTCAGAAACATGTGTGTAATGTTGGCCAGTAGAAAGGACTTTCAGCCATAAGAATAATATGGCAGGTTTGTGAATCCAATCACTATCAAATACTGATCAAGTACAACATTTTTAAAGTTTCTTTTTGGAAATTTCTTTCAAAAAATGTTCATCTCCCATAGAGCTGTTTTGGCCCTACAACTGATATAGGTTGTGTTTCTATAAACCTATTGAAATGCTACTAGCTAGTCCTACAATGTTAATTTTGACCAGCCTCTTTAGCAGAGATGCAAACATATGGCTCATTTCCCCTTTCATATCAACTTGGCACAACATCCCTAACTAAACTCTAAATGATAAACAGTGGGGTTTGCCTGTTCATATCCACAGTATTTTAGTTCTGATGAAATGGCACTGGTCCAGCAGAGGCGGCCTGCTAGGACTGCGCTGGAGGCTTGTATCATTTTACCAAGACAAATTGGAAATACCAGCTCCTCAGTATGCAGCGCTATTAAGAACTGTCCTCGAGCGAAGCTGTCACTTACCTCTGTCCTGATCGACAGCACAATGTAAAGCCAGGCTTTGGCAGGATCAGGACAGGTGCACAGACTCCACACAGAAAGGCCACAGAAAGTTCAGCAATCACACCTTGACTCAGTGCAATAATTACACTCCTTATTATAAAGATTAGGTCATTGTTTATAGAAAAGCAATTCATTTGACTTGCTTCTCCGTGCTGCGTTGTGGTTTTAAAGCCTTCTCCATGTTGCGTTGTGGTTTTAATGCCTTATCCCGCTCAGAGATCGACAGCAGGGAGCAGACAGCCTCCTCCTTCACAGACTATGGCTCTCCTGCGTCAGCACCACACGCTGACATTGCAGTGGCCTCTTTAAGATGTGGGTCGAGTGGCAGTTTTTGCTAATGCGCTGAGCTCATGGTGGTGGGGCCGGAGGGAGGCAGCGCCCCGGGACAGGCTCCTGCCGAGAGGTGTCACACTGTGGGCTTTAAGATCCCTGTGTGAGCCTCGCAGCATCACGTCCCGTCTGTTTAATGATCCGGATAACCTTGAAATGTATCACACACAAAAGGAAACTCGTCATTTTAGACACACCGGCTTCAAACTTGGAGGTTTCTTTTTTCTTTTATTAAGGGTCCCAATTAGTCTTCACCAAAGTAGAGACTATTCTTCCTGGGGTCCAGTGGATGTCCATAAGCTAGATTATTAAACTGTAGTAAAATGGATATAAAATGGAATATTGACTTGAAAAAACAGCTTTTGCTCCACAGAAAACATTGTAAAAAATGTTTAAAATAGTCATTTGTGAGGAACCAAATTGTCAAAATGTGCCAAAATTAGCTAACCTAAATTGAGTTCTTCACGTTATCAATATGGGATGGCTCCCGTTCCCGGTAGTGCAGTGGTTAGCACTTGCAGCTAACCACCTGCAGCTAGAAGGTCCCGGGTTCGATCCCGGGCCAGGACGGGGCCTTTTCTGTGAGGAGTTTGCATGTTCTCCCTGTGTCTGCGTAGGTTTCCTCTGGGTGCTCCGGTTTCCCCTACCACCAAAAACATGTACAATAGGCCAAGATGAATGATGTCTGGGTGAGTGAATGGTGGTGATAGGAGGGACATTCAGTACTATATTTTGAGCTGATAGGGGGTACTATCCCAAGCTTCACCCAGTCCATAAGCGAGTCATGTGACGTGTCACATGGGTGTCAGGAATAACAGGCAGGACATCTACGAAGTCGTCCAACAGAGCCATGTTTGTTTGGCCGAGGTAGCGGGCTACAGACTGTCCTCATACCTACATATCCCGCCCCCAGCCACACAGCAGGCCTGTCATTGGTCCGAACCACTGCTGGTTACAAAATGGACCTATAAGTTGGAGTCTGGGATTTTTGTGAGACAGAAAATTTCAGATCTCGCAGCGCAAGGTTAAAAATGAGCCGCCTTTATGCAATATTTTGACACAAAAGGATGACTGTGACTGTAAAAACACCTCTTTTTTTTGGCAGATTGGAAGAAATGACCTCTCCCCTCAAGAGTGGCCAGTGTTTTTTGTCGTACAGTTTGAAAAAAGGAAAGAAAAGGAGCAAACGTCCACTACTCCAGTGGTTCTCAACTGGTGAAGCTTCGTGACCCACTTTCAACAAATGTCATGTCCCCCCCAAAAAAAATATTTTTTTTTACTTTTACCTAAAAAAAATTCAGTTTTGTAATTTTGTATATAAAATGCAGGATTTCTTTGCAGAGTTTGGATGATTAAAGAATGATTTTAATTCTTCCAATCATTAATTCTTCCAATCAAAACTTACCAAAACAATTCTCAAAAAAAAAGTTTGACAAAGGCTCGCAATCCACTGAAAATGGCTCCACGACCCGCCAGTTGAGAACCACCGCTCTCCTCAACTGACCCAGCTCAGTCACTGATCTTTGAAAAAAAAAAATCAATCGCATGAAAAAACTAGGCCCAATTGTTAAAAGCAACATTATAGCATGAACCTACACACTCCGTATACAGTATCACGTCCATCTCGCCACATTATCAAACAGAAACACAGGCCGCCGCAGAGGCCGCTTTAAACGCCTGGGACGTGCAACACCAGCGGACATGAAGGACGCCACATCCAACGGCACATAAGAGGCCGCAACAGTGGATTCATCATCCCATCGCCCGCGGTTCCTGGCGCCGACAACAGACATGGATATGAACACAAAGCGCTGGCACAGATACGTTAAGTAGCGTTCTCACATGGCACGCTCCTTTGAAAAACCCAGCGCGCTAAAGAGGGCTAGGAAGATTAATATGCTACAACGCCGGCCGGCAGCGTGAGAGATGAGGGGCTAAAATTGGGTTAGCTGGGGACTAATAAACTGGTGAATGCAATTTTGAGTTTATGAAGGTAAACACTGAGATGCTCTACTAAAATATGGCCGTAAACAACTTTCTCCTTCCGCCAATTTGCGGAGTAATAGAACGGTGAAGGCCACACACAAATTCCCACTCAATTAATGACATTTCGCCACATGATAAAAAACGAGTCGTGATCTGGTCTCTATGAGGATCTACTTTTTTGATGTTGTTTGTATGACAACATCAAAAAAGTTGTCATTTTTTGTAGTAGCCCTAATTCAAAAGTAGACATCATACTGTATGTTAAGATTACTAG
>OMNZ01084907.1:0-14088 GCA_900303255.1 Lesueurigobius sanzi
GCCTTTTTGTGACTTTTGTTAGTTTTTTGGTTGATACACTTGTTAAGGTATATTATGAGTGCCTTTTCTGGTTAAATTTCGTTTCCTTGAAGGAGCTTTGTTGATTCTGTTGAGTTGGAGTTAGTTATTTTGTTTATTTCAGTGGTTTTCGTTAATTGTAAATATGTTTCCCCCTTTTGGGACACTTTTTGTTTAATTTATGTACTTAAAAAAATTTGATTCCTCAGATTTTATAACTGTTGTTTCTGTGTCTGAAATAGTTAATCTGTGCGACACACGCACAGCGTTGGTTCACACAACGTACAGCTCGTGTGCTGTCCGTGCAACCTGCATAATAAGCTGCGTGGAACCCACGGTCTGTGGGTTTGTTGCATGTTGCTCTTACAACGACGTGCGTTGGCTGTAAGAATGAAGCGACAGGTGCACGTCTGGGCATCCTCAGGTGGTGCGCACGCTCGACTCACGGGTTGTAAGTTGGTTGCGCGGTGATCTTATACCACAACAACGTTCTATTTGGGAAAGGCCAAAAATCGCACGGCAAAAAAGTCATGCGTCCGGTTGTGACTGAGGCTTTACGGACCAAGAATCCTTAAAAAATTAGGAACAAAAATCTGTGCTTGATTGCATTGGTTCTAGTGAGCCCTCATATGTGAATGTAAAATTTTAATGAAAATTGTGACTTAAATTTACTTAAAATGAGGACAACTAGGACTGCAGAGGAGACCGACAGCCATAGGGAAGTGTGCCTCTGGTGTGTGAGCAGTTTGAGAACCACTTCGAATAAACTACATGGGAGTTCTTGAAAAATCATTTAACACTTATCTAAACAGTTGTGTTGGCAAAATGCTTTGTGCAGAAGTCATTATTTTTGTTTTGGTATAATTTCTTAATATGTTATAATGTGAAAAAAAAACTTCACAGATTACATCCAAAAAGTGTTTCCATCAGGACTACTTACTAGTAGAACTTGCTTTT
Organism: Lesueurigobius sanzi; assembly: GCA_900303255.1. NCBI lineage: Eukaryota > Metazoa > Chordata > Actinopteri > Gobiiformes > Gobiidae > Lesueurigobius > Lesueurigobius sanzi. The sequence continues at coordinate 976 of OMNZ01084907.1, forward strand.
CCAGAACTTCCAGTTGCTTTCACTCTTTTGCTTTTTTCACTTTCACCTGTTCACTGTTGTCCTCCTTTCACTCTTGTGTGCTATTATTTTTCTCATCTATCACTCTTACCATTTCACTGTAATTTACTGTTAAACATTCATAAATGTCTTTCAATGCAAAAAAATAAATAAATAATGGCTCCCTCTAGTGGTCAAGTCTGTCTAGCTGATAATTAAAATCCTCTGGGATTCAAACTCAGTTCACTCAGTTCAAGTCATGATCCACTGTACCAGCACTTTCACTCCTTAGGGGAGACCTAAGTAACATTTGCAACATTTTGATGTCTCTAGGGCAGGGATCTCTAACTAGTAGCTCGTAGCTCACCAGCCCTTTCCAAGTAGCTCACCAAAAGCTTTCAACATTTCTACATACACATGCATTTTAGATGCATTTTTGTTGTTCTGAGCTAAATATCTCCAAACATAGCAAAGTATACAGCAGAAACTACTGTAATTTTCTTTTATTGAGTTGAATCATCATCTTGTCAGTCCTAGAGGCCTAGTTATAAGCGTTTCTTGGAAGTATAAGTAGCTCACTGCCATTTTTGTTACGCAAAAGTAGCTTGCAAGGTAAAAAAAGGTTGGAGACCTTGCTCTAGGGAATATTTCCAAAGACAACTAAAATGCTGCTGTAAGCTGACATATCCCTGGAATTTATTGATACCATGCTCGCATCTCCCCTTTTTATGTGTAAGGCATGGGCTCATGCTAAGTTGATCTACCCAAAATGGTACAACAAGCCCCATGCTGGGGTAAGATGCAACAGCCACAGCTTTCACGGTTTTTACTTTTCTTCTTTCACTCCTGTCCTTTTTCAGTTTAATTTTCTTTGTTCTTTAAAAGGTTTTCAACTTTATTCCTGAAATCACTCTTTTTTTTTTCCTTTTACTGTTGAACACTCACTGTAGTGTGTAGTGATTGAGTTATTGTGTTCACTACGCACAAACGCACGCACTCTGGATCTGGACATTCAGGGTTTAATTCCTGTCTGTGCCCTTTGAAATTGTTTCAACAAAAAGTCTAGTTTCTTTGTTCACTGTTCACTGAACATCCTTCCCTTAAACCATGCAGCCACTGCCTAGTTGTAACCTGTTCCACAGCTGTGCATTTGAGAGCTGATACAAACACTTAAGACATATTTTGATTAAAACTACTACGTATGAGTTTGTTCAAAGGTCAACTAAACTGATGTGTGTGCCAGACAGTGCTCGGCCCTTCTTTAACGTTATACTCCTTCACAATACAGCTGGCTCTCACTGGTGCCCCTCCTCGATCGGAGATTTATCTCTTCACTGATGCTGGCGCAAAAGACGCTTACCTCAAAGGTGCCGTGAGAGCACTTATAGAAAGAACTGGGTCTGTGGTAAGTGTTTTAGAAAGATAAATGGATGGCCTGTTAAACCCATGTACTGTAGCTGTCCTTTCTTTTAGGTCAATTTTATGGTAACTAGTTTTAGTTCACGTCGGCGTAGATCAAACAATCCAAATCAAAAGAGAGCTGATCGATTGGCATCTGGACAAAGCCAGGTTTACAAGGACCTGGTAGTTCATTCTGGAGGACAATATGTGGAAGTGACAAAGTCTCAGCTCTTGGAGGCGACTAATGCCGTTTTGGAAACTTCCAGCACAAATGTGGTGAGTAAAAAAACAATCACATTGTCTTTTATGTGCTAAAATGATCTGTAACTGAAGTCCATTCTTCTAAAGGTGACAATTCTACGAGCCGTGAGGGACCCAGGAAAGTCAGAAAACTTCACTTTCACAGTCGATGAAACTGTGACAAACCTCACTATTTACATAACTGGGACCCACGAAGACTTCACTCTCATCAGCCCCTCTGGTCAATTATCTTTCACTGAAAAAGTTTAATTCACATCTTTTGATTTGATTTGTCCTCTCTTGGGACATAAACAGAAGAATAAAATACTATATAAAACATGTATAAGTAGAACAGTACAAGTTCACCTGCTGGTGTTAAAGTAACACAAACAGTAACATTTTACAATGGGAAAAACAATAATAGTGAGTAAATAAATGGTACACTTATAAAAAGTGCATCAGTAAGCTTTGTTTTAGAAATATTTTTAAAGCAGATGCCGTAGAGAACCATCGGATTGTTAAATGTTAACCCCTTTCTGCTTATGCTTTAGGAGAGTTTCAGGAGGGCTCTGCCACAAACGGATCACTGATTACTTCAAGAGTGTCTGTTGGAAACCTCCGCTCTTTAATGTTGACAATAGAAGTAGGACAATGGGAACTGAGGATGCGGTCAACAAACCCCTACTCTCTGAAGATCATGGGTGACTAATATTCCACGACACATCAATTATTCAGTGATTATATATTAATTACATTTAACTTTTCATTTTTTTCTTTCAGCTCAAACTCCCATTGACTTTTTCTTCAGTTTTTTACAGCCAGCAGAAGGGCCTTTTGAGGGATACATTGCTGTTGAAAACCGTCCAAAAGCAGGTACATAACAGCGTTCTAATGGTAATAAAGTGTAAAAGTGTACAGTATGTGACAGATTTTCCCTCTTATTGAAGGAGCAAATGGCACTATGACGGTATCACTACTTGGGAGTGCCACTGCCAACTTGACAGAAGTCAGTCTTGTTTATTTGTCTGGCTCTGGACAGGTTAAGGGCACTATTTTTAGTCAGGACAGTGGGGAATACTTGGTCCAGTTTGACACAATCCCATCCCAGCAGTTCACTGTGGTTGTAAAGGGGCAGAACAGCAACAGTTCAACCAGATCAACCACAGAGACTTTCCAGCGAGAGTCCACCACCAGCTTCAAAGCCTCCAGTGTCGCTATCACCACTGTAAGTGCAGCTACTACTGAAAATCATCTATTTAGATTGGCCTGAACCTGTACTATGTACCATGTATTTTTGTTCATATCTCAGTTAGATGGTGGCCAGTGTATTTGCAGTATCCTGGGGCTTTTTGCGGATTGATATTGTGTCACTTAATGTTGCAATGGCCGTAATTTGGAGATATATTGTATAGCTTTAATGGAAACATTGAATTATATGCTAAAATAATAAACAAAGACTGAGGCACTGAGGCAATATATTAGGGAGAAAAAAAAATCTGAAAGTAAATGATTTTCTTTTCAGAGTGAAGGAAATACTGTCATTGAACCTGGTGCAACTCTGTCTGTGAACTTCACGATCTCAGCCAATGGCTCAGGAGGAACTTTCACCATCAGGGCAACGAACGACCAAGGCTTTAGTATGACTTTTCCTGCCACTTTAGCGGTGGCGAGTGGCAACAGCACTGTGGGCACACTGCAGCTCACAGCCCCCAGTAACTCGGAGTCCGGGACAGAAGTCACTCTGACCCTAGAGGCAGAGTCGCCAGATGGAGACGTGAACTACGTTGTGTTATTTATCACTGTCCTGAAAGAGGTAGCTATTATTTACTTCATTCATAATAAATCAATATCTAGGTGTCAGATGAGAACCAATCACAGGTCTGCAATTTTTTAGTAATGGAGAATTGGGGCAGGCGAAATTACTATTGTAGATAATATGTTGATTTGTGGTGTGGTTGGATAAATAATTAACAATGGACCATGTGACATGATACCGATCTGATACTGTCTTTTTGGATTTATTTAATCTTTTGTAATAATTATTATAATTTGGAACCCTATTGCATATTACAGTCTACTATTTGCACCAAGTTGTCAGTCTATTATAGGTCTATGTCTTTTATAAATATGTATGAAGTTTGGAATTTAGCTTTTAATTTTAAATTAGATTGTAATGTTGGGTAATATTAAGGCAAACACAGGGATTTTACATTAAAACTATTTCATTTCACAATTGTAAGCTCATTTGTAACAAACAGCATATTATTGCTCTATATCAGAGAACATGGACCTTGTATCCCACCTTTGGACCCGACCCGATCTCTCCTCATTTGCGTTGCTTTCTCACTCTCGCTATTTCTCTCTCTGTCTCTCCCCCTCTCGATCTCTCCCTGTCCCTTTCCAGCCCAGCTGTAAAAATACCACAATATCTTATAAGTAAACATCTTTATAGCTTTTCAAAATAACATCTGGAACAAGAACAATACAAATATCCAACTTTGTGGAATAATTATTTTTTCTTTTCTTTTTGAAGACGTTGGTTAAAGCGGCAGCCGTGTGTTAATTACACAGCGGCCTAAGCAGGAAAGCACTGCAGGAAACCCTGAACCTGATATATGACATTGGCCCGATCCAGTCCTTGAATCCGATAATATCCGATACTGCCAAAACAGCTGCCGAAGCAGATACTGGATATCAGATCGGGACATCCCTGCTAATACAGCTACAGTATATAAAAAAAAGAAGAATCAGGTCGAATGCAGCTGTTTCTTTGGTCATTATATACTGTACTACCCAATGAGTTTTGCACAGCTGCCATATACCATTAACAACCAAGCTGTCAAAAGACCAGTTCTGTGGCTCTTTTCTTAACATAACATAACTATACAGACATTTCTGCCAAGCATGGTGGTGGAAGTTCCCTATAACTATCTTTTTCATGATGCCAACTTGTTCTCGTCTTCCGCAGGTGACCGACTTGACTCGTCCTGTTTGTGAGCTACTCAGTCTGCAGGCCAACTGCTCAGCTCTCTGCAGTAACTCCAGCTGGCAGGTCTCTGTTCGCTTGAGTGATGGAGTCAACGGCACCGGCCTCGACAGAGTTTACTTCAGACAGGGCAACGGCACGTTCAACACCAGCCTCACCGCTGACAACGACACTCTGGCGACCTATGAAGCCTCCTGCTGCTCGCCAACAGTAGAGATAGTGGCTGTGGACGCTGTGGGCAACGTAGGCTCTTGTACCTTCACAACTCGAGTGGAGAGCAGCACCCCAACAACTGACCCCCCAACGACCGCAACTGATGCCCCAACGACCAAAACTCCTGCTACTACTGTGTCTATGGCTCCAAAAGTCATTCAGTCTTCTCTCCTCTGTGTCGTCACTGCCCTGCTTGCTATTCAACTAAAATAAGAGTTCAGTTACATTCTAAGAGGGGTATTATGCTTTTTGCAGGTATTTGGCATTAACCTCTGTCTTTGATGAGGAAACAACATTGTAACATGCTTAAAATAATACCCCCTTTAAGTACATATTATTAACAAAGACAACTTTTACTTTATTTTATGATTAAGGATATTATACAAGTCTCAATACTGTAATGGGTAATCACTGGTTTAATCATTTAATCACTGATTCTATATTTTTATCGTTATACCTTTAAACTGAAGAAGGCTGTTTGTGGGTCTCTACGTGTGGGTTAAAGGATAATCCAGCACACAATGTTTTTAAGAGAAATGAAATTACCTCTTGAAATGAAGGTTTTTTTTTTTTTTTTGAGAATGTTGATGCAGAAGGAGTGCCTTGTTTTTTTATTTTGTCTAGATGTATGTCTACTTTTAATTGAACATTTTGTTTTATTGCATAATGAAGATAAATAATTAATGCACAAGTTAAAAGCTGTTGATTAGTAATGTACCTCATATCCTGTAAAAGTCTGTATGAATAAAATTACTTACAGTATATACTATTCTCATTGATCATCATTTTGTGATGCAACAGAAGTAACCAGAAGGTGGCTAGATTTAATTTGCACAATTCAAAGTGCATATGAGAACTTGGACATCATTTTCACAAAAACATAGTTACCACGATTTTGCTCAAATTTTTACCTAGTTTGATATTTTTTGCTTTTTTGTTTTTTTTTACTTCTTCATTGGGCATGGGCACAGGAAGTAACATACACAGAGGTAAACAATACGTAACGGTTGCAGTGCCGAGTCGACTGCATTATAACAAGAGAACAACAGACAAAAACACTACATCTTGAAAAGTAGTGAGCAGGGATGGTGACTAAATGGGTCGCTAAAGACAACAATGCACAGCGGGCAGGTCTTTGAACTGGACTCAACACAAATGAATGCTGTTTTAGTGGCGTGTTGTGTATTATTTATGAATAAGCCACATAAATATTAACAGGATTCCAAGCTGTTTTACTTCATTAATGTAAAATCCATGTTGAGTAACTTATCTAATATACTGTATGACAAATTTTGTTCGATCTTGTTGGTGATTCGGACACACAGCTCACTACTTTCTCCTCAACGCAGCTCACGTCACTGTGTTTCTTGGGTGGACATGTGATCAGCGGTGAGAAGAAAGCAGTGAGCGGCGTGTTAAAATAGACAACAAAATGAGTCCGCAATATAGTTCACTATATACAGTAGTTATTGAGTAGTTAGGGTGGACATTGTGACATACAGTTGTGGCCAAAAGTTTGCTTACCCTTTTAATCTTTTAGACATTTTTCATAGAATATGAATGATAACACAAAATTATTTTTTCCACTCATGGTTAGTGGTTGTGCGAAGCCATTTATTGTCAAAGAACTGAGTTTACTCTTTTGAAATCATAATGAAACAGAAACTACTCAAATGTCCCTGATCTAACGTTTACGTATGACCTTCAATAACTGCCAGAAAAATTGTTCAGGAGCAAAGAAAAACTACAGGACTGTGAAAAAATGTACGCATGTTTAATTCAAGATGCACAATAATATGTAAACCTTTGATCAGGGACATTTGGCTAGTTTCTAGTTGAAAAGTTCTAGTTCTAGTTGACAATAAATGGCTTCACGCAACCACTAACCATGAGTAGCCAGTAGCTGATGACGATCTTTGGAGTAAGATCGAAACGTCCTACACTTCAACTACAGAGTACAGATGAAGACTGAAGAATTTTTGCCTACGATGGACAACTCCTGTACGACTGAGAACCTACACAAACTAACCTTGAGTGAAATAAAGGTTTTTGTGTTTAAATAAAAACATATATTTTTCACCAAAACCTTTTGACTTCATTGAAGTAGAAATAAGATTAATACTTTCCAGACATTATCCACCATTATCCAAGTCAAAAGCATCATTCTCTTTAACACATAAACTTAAGGTGCAGCTGATAAACGTTAAATGAGTTGTTTAACAAGGCAGAAAACAATTCTTTAAGGCCAGTAATTAGGCCTTTCTGGCCTAAAATGTGTTCATCTTCAAAAGTTATGCTAATGTTAGATCAATGAGTCTTTATACGTCTAATTGTGTGTTATTCTCATTACAAATAGATTCAAGTAAAACGTCACCTCAACAGAGTAAGAGTACTCAGAACAAAAAAAAAAAAGAGTAAGAAAAAAAAAAAACATGGTTTCAAACTGCGGCTCACAGTGAGTTAACAATAAAGAAAAATCTGTGCAAAAATGTCTTTGTTGAACAAACAAAATGGTAATGGGGAAAAGTATAATAATGAGTCTAACATCTTCCCAATTGTTGATTTTTTTTTTTTTTAATTATTGTTATTTTTACAATACAAGTGGTTTATTTAATGAAATCAGTTTCATTATTTTGCTAAAGTAGCTCACAAAATGTGCACTCAAGGTTGTTAACAATCCAATGCATGCAACAACCCCTCTCCTTGTCACTAACATCCCCAAGGTTTAAAATATAGTTTCAATATGGCTCAGTCAGGGTGAATCTGGCATGAAAGGGGATCATGTCTGTCTCAGGCAGTATTTTCCACAAGAGATATTGAGATATTCACCATAGTAAACAAACACCTAAAGAAATACCACAGGCCTTCTAAGTATATGTGCACTGTCCCGGTGTCTGGTATGTAGTAGGGACTAAATATATTTATAATATCACTACTTTGAGATGATAAATAATAAACAAATACTTTTTGTAAACATGTGTAAATACTTTATTGCAAGTATATTTGGGTTGTTTTACAAATGCTTCAATAGTGAGCGATTAATAGCATCTTATTGTACCACATTATGTAATAACTTACAAAATGTTACAAAATGTGGCACATTTTGACAAATTGTGGCTTTATTACACAATGAAGTGACATTTTACAACATTTGGAACTGTTATAACAACAGGGCATTAAAGGCAGTTGGGGTTAGCAGAGGGTCTATTTTACAGCTTCTCTCCCTTCTCCCTGTCTCCTGCCTGCCATACACAGTTTAATTGAGAGATATAATTATGATAGATAATTATGTCTCTCACTGTTACATCACAGTCAGGTCATCTCATTCTTGTCGCACGAGTTTTCGACAAAGAGTGTTCAGTTCAGTACAAAGCAATCTTTTTTTTTTATCGGACAAGACTGGCATGCAGATCAACGATAGCACTGTGTGTACTGTTTGAGAATGAGAGTTATGATTAACATTCTTATAAAGAACAGCAGCTACGCACCGCCACATTATGACACACCTATTAATGATAGGTTTGCTGGTCTTATTAGCTATTCTCTTTTGTCTGGCCATGATTACTGTGGGAGTGACTGAAACCTACGATGTTGACCTGTTTTGTTTCAGGCTGACGAAGCCAAAGCGTCAACAATTATGTTGAAAAGATTCAATACACGTAATGCATTCCGCACTATTACGCCCTTTTTAACAAGCTCCAATAAAAATACAGGTGGGTCTGAACATATTCAGATGATTGGTTTTAACATTATTAGAACAAGTAGCTTACAGTATATCCTACATGGTCCATTCAGATCAGACCGTGATATTGTAAAGCACAATAAACCAGAGAGTTATGGGGCGTTTACGTTAGGTCTGAAAACCTAATTGATTAATCAACAACTAATCGATTATTGAAATTGATTATTGAATATTGAAATTCAGTAATCGATTAATTGTTTCTGGGGTAAAAGTGGGGTGTTGCAGTGGTTAGCGCTCGTGCTTCACAGTAAGAAGGTCCCGGGTTCGATCCCCGGGCCAGAGGGGCCTTTCTGTGTGGAGTTTGCATGTTCTCCCCATGTCTGCGTAAGTTCCCTCCGGGTGCTCCGGTTTCCCCTACCACTAAAAACATGTACAATTGTAATTTCATTAAACATGTACAATAGGGTCGGAATGAATGAGTGAGAGAGTCAATGGTTGGTGGTGTTCAGAGGGGACCAGACTCAGAAAGTGCAAGGGTTGCATCAGAATTTTGTATTTTTATGTAAAAACTATTTTCTCTCTAAAAGGTATAGGGTATGCTAGTTTTTTTTTTGTAAATATTTGACCTCTCTTTGCCCCAGAAATGAGATAATTCTCCAGACTAATATCTAATCAGAGCGGAATGACCCTCACTCTTGGGGTTACCACATTCTATGGCAAAGAAGAACTTTCTCTCTCACACTTTCACAAACCCAGACTGAATTCTAGAGGTTCTGAGTATCATACTGTGGCACTTGTACTAAGAGCATCCCACAGACATGACCATTAAGTTCACTCTATCCTCAAACACAGCTTCATGTGGCAAAATGTTTCTTTTTCAGCCAAACGAGTAATCGTAAAAATAAAATAAATAAAAATAATCCATTACCAAAATAATCGTTAGTTGCAGCCCTAGTTTTCTTGTATTTTAATTAGCTTTAACAACATTAAGTGCAAGTGTCAATTTTGTTAAAAGCTAAAATGAATATTCAACAATATTGTTTTTGTGGGGAGTGACAGAGAGGCTACAGACGGAAAAATGCAACAACACATGCGTAATATTCTGCGCAACCATTGTCAAACATGGTGTCAATGGAATAATAAGGAGTCACAACCCTGTAAGCTGTGGGTGTGGTACCACAGTCGTCCTGAAAGAAGAGATACATGCACAAGTAATTGATTCATAATTACCACATGACAACACAGAGCCGGCCCCACCTCGTCTCCACCTTGTTCAGAGACGCTTCATAAACATGGATGCTGCTGCTGTGGCATCATACCACCAAGAAGAAGAAGAAGAAGAGTAGCACAGTACCACAGCTCATTTAGGTAAGTTGCACTAAACTTTGTGATTTAGTTTAATTTAATTTAATTGTATTTATTTATTTAAAATACACAACAATCCCGTGAACAAAGTGAATGCAGCTTGAATGAGGAGCAGAGAGAAAAGTAATCTGACGATATCTGCCTCTTAGTTACTTTTACAAACTCTTTATTCAACACTTTATTTCATGCGGTGACGCTTTGAAAAGCTTTAATATGGAAATATCTGAGAACAAATGGTTTACCCTTTTCAGCTTTGACAAGTTTTGTCACAATGATACACATTATTGAGATTTGTTAATTGTTTTAATGTGTGTCATGTTCTGCATTCACAATCCATTCAGATTGTTTTTAAGGTTAAGATGGAAAAAATAAATGATACAGAGGCAGATAGAGTAGAGTGTATACAGTTATATACAGGCAAAGATAATACTACACAGAGGTATCAATCAGCTGATTTAGATAAGTTTACGCAAACAGCAGATGTTTGAGTATTTTTTATCATTCATTTGAGTGGCTTCCAGACAGACACATGAGGCTCTGTCTGTCTTAGCTTCAGGAGAATACAGAGGATGCGACTGTAACTTCAGTTGCACTAAAGCAGGGATCTCCAACCAGTAGTAGTACAAGTAGCTCGCCAACCCTTTCCAAGTCGCTCGCCAAAGGCTTTCTACAATTCTACATACGTTTGATATACGCCATATTATAGATGCATTTTTGTTGTTCTGAGCAAAATATCTCCAAACATAGCAAAGCAGAAACTACTGTAATTCCCTTTTATTGAGTTGAATGATCATCCTGTCAGTCCTAGAGGCCTAGTTACACGTGTTTCTTTGAAGTATAAGTAGCTCACTGCCATTTTTGTAACGCAAAAGTAACTTGTGACGCAAAGGTAAAAAGGTTGGAGTCTCCTGCACTAAAGTAGCCTGGCCTTAGCCATCCATAAACTCCGGTCAATTATCATTTCCCTACATGTTACAGTCTGGGTCTGATCTCAGTGGCTGCGATACATCGGCTGAATTTCTTCGGACCATTCAGCGAGCGGGGAGGCAGGTGTTGTAGGTGACGTCAAGCACATGCAGGAAATGATAATACGGATGGCTAAGGCCAGGCTAGTGATTGGGTAAAATCAGATCCAGTCGTTTCAAACTTTAAAAGAAGTTGACCCCTCCCACCTGAAAACAGAGCTCAATTGTGAAGATCCAGACCCTCTGCACGAAATGAGTACGAGGGTATGGTAAGACCAGGCTAGTACTAATGGTTAGTTAACAGTAACAAGTGTTGTTGGGATTGCTCCATAAAAGTAATCTTGTTACTTCTTTGATTATTATATTTTACAAGTAATATGATTACTAATTACTAGTTACTTTGGTTTAAAAAAGGATTATTACTAAAAAAGTTATCTAATTGCAGTAGTGGATTACTTATAATATATATATAATCAATTACTCTGCAACACTGAGCAGTAGTAATGGTTGTAGTGGACACCTAAAACCTATTACATGTTCAGTATACTATTTTCATTGTTATACTCCTCTAAAGGGAGCAGTGAGCTGACACAGTTTTACATAAAACATGGTCTTGTGCCATCATCTGTACTGGGTTGTTTATAGTAGTGCATATGTTTGCCTCTTACCTAAGGAGCTTTGTCAGCAACTTATGATAAAACATGAGTGTATTTCCATCTTAAAAGGTACCAACCACAATTTTGAAGGCAGTGAGGTCAGATGATGTCAGTGCCCGGGCCCCAAGATCACGAGAACAATAAAAAAATGTAGAGAAAAATAATATTAACGGAAATAATAGAAAATGTGGGAGAGGTGCTCAGGTGAACCCTTCTTGGCCCTTGCCCCATCAAGTCTGTCCTCGGCCCTTTCTAAAATCATCACCATTCATCAGCTTAAAAAACTAGCATGTTTTGTTATTTGTGTACAAAAAAGCGATCTAGTGCCAGTACCTTTTGGCACAATCCGTCCTTTGAAACGGGTAAAAGTGGCTCTTTTGATGTTGGAGGCTGCAGACCCCTTTAGAGTCTATAGAGTCCGAGACACAGACGCTGCAACATGAAAACAACTTACAGGATGATATGAATTTTACACATGGCCCAACAGTGATGGCAGCATGAAAGAGTAAAATAGAAGTACAACACTGTTCAGAATGTTTGCATAAGTTTTCATCTTTAAATGTGTAAATTGGATTCTAAAGGTCAAATAGTAGTCAGATCTTAGACGTGCGGGTAATTATTGCTCCATAATTTAAGAATTCGTCTGACGTGAACATGTGATATGGTCAGATCATGAGGACAAGGTGTGTCCATTGACATCGCAGCTTAAGTACAGGTTAAAATGTCAAGTGACTTCACAAAAACAATAGCAGTCGCACAAGATGATGTGTCTTTAAAATTATAGTTATTAACGGGCTGAATAAGAGGCGGGTCCACTAGTTCTTAAAATAGTGTAGACTAGATCAAACATAATTGCCATATCCACCAACTTGGTCTTACATAATGATCATTGTCTGGTTGTTGAAATTGTTTTTCTGAATATTTTTGAACCAAATCCACCATTGCCTAAATGATCTAACAGCACCTCCATATGACTAGGTTCCAGAATGGCCAAGGGCTTCCTTTTGCTGAGTGTCCTGCTGCTGCCCTCAGTAGTGCTGGGCTTTGAGGTCGACAGATCGACGACATTGAATCACCAGGAGATCACGAAGAGAGCTTTCCTTGACGTCACAGTGCAAGCCTGCCGAGGCAAAGCCCAGAGTGATGGCAAGACCTTCACAGCCCCGGTGCGTAACTTTCCATATTAACACATCATTTCCCAGACAATACTGTCAATTGAACTGTCAAGTAATTCTTTAAACATTCTTGCAACAAACAATCTACAACAGTTTTTCGTAGGCCAAGATTCTTCAGTCTTCATCTGTACTCTATAGTTGAAGTGTAGGACGTTCCAAGATCTTCATCAGCGAGTGGTGACTTAACACGCTTGAGGGTCTCTTAAGAGGAAACTAGTAGGTGTTAGCCTCTAAGGCCCACCTCACTTGGTAGATGGTTTGAGAGAGGAGTCAAAGAGGTCATATTTGTTAAAAAAGAGAATCCATCCATGAAATGCAATGGAGGACTTAGGTTTTATTTGGACTCGGTCTACAACAACATCCTGAGACAGAAACCGGTTTACAATAACAACCCTAGACCGAAACCACCTCAACGTCATGCTAATGAAGCTGG
>OMNZ01084939.1:3519-15765 GCA_900303255.1 Lesueurigobius sanzi
ATATATATATATATATATATATTAAAATGTTTTAAAAGTTTTAATTTTAATAGTAACATTTTACGGTTATCAATCAAAGTTTTTTTTCCCCTCTTTTGCCTCAAAGCTTTGCTTTTGGTGAAAAGCTGATAGGGAGGCGGGCCTTAGAATAGTGCCTTCTCATTGGCTGAAGGACTTTGTATTTAGCCTTTGGCCTTGCTAAGCTTTGGGCCAAGCTTTAATGAACAACGATCCAGCTACATGAAACAAGTTAGTTCTCATTAACGTTAGCAGGCCTCATCTGTGTGTTTTTACCCGCCTTAAAGTCCGCCTTGGAGTGTCTCTCTCTCTGTCACTCAAAACTACATTTTCCGGGTCACCGAGTCCTTCAGCCAATGAGAAGGCACTATTCTAAGGCCCGCCTCCCTATCAGCTTTTCACCAAAAGCAAAAATTCAAGAGTCAAAAGCAAAACTTTGAGAGTCATATGTAAAAAAAACCTAACAAGGCAAAAGAGAGAAAAAAAACAACAAAACTTTGATTGATATAAACTGTTACTATTTAGCATTAAAATGAAAACTTTAAAACATTTTATGAATTTTATAAATAAATACATTTTTATTCTTCATGTTTAGCATTTTAAAAATTTCTATTTTTCATTGTTTATTTTAATGTTGGAATGAAAATCCCCCAAAATATATTATAATTTATTATTTATTTGTTCCTTTAAAAGTAAATTGATTTGAATATTGAATATTTGAATATTTGAATAGATTTGTCTCAAATCTGATTCCATATAGGTACAGTATAAGTGATTGGACCTGTTGTTATGTCACAGCAGCTGATTGACATAACATTCTCTCTTTTAACCATGTGATAATGATCTTCCTTCATCACAAACATACCTGGAGTTGTGTTTTGTAATCCTGCATTCAGTCTCCTTCTCAAAAGCTCAGAACACTTGCTCTTCACCTGCTGATGTCATGAGGTGGTGCTCCTCTTTTTTGTTAATTTTGACTACATATTTTTAAATTCAGTTTTAGTCTGTAATTCCCCTCCTCGATCCTAATCATGGTGGAGGGATTTGAGCAAGTGGACCTTGGAGCTCTGTTGTCTGGGGCATTATGCTCCAGGTAGAGTCTCCCATGGGAAACAGGTTCTAGGTGATAGATCAGACCAAGAGCGGTTCTTATGATGAGACCATCAAGACCGTTTACATCGCCCAGAGGTGAAGCAGCATCGTGGGGCCGTCCTCCCATGGACCCACCACCTGCAGGAGGAGCCATAAGGGACTGGTGCAGTTTTATCCAGCGGGCAGCTTGGACTGCAAGATTTAGTCAAACAATTCTTATTAGTTTATGTATTTATGTCTAATATTAGCTGACCAATTTAATTTAATGTAATTTAGTCGGCTGGATTACATTTGGTCAACTTTACATAGATTTTATTGTTTTGAAACTAGCGCTGTCAAACGGATAAAATATTTAATCGCAATTAAGTTAACTCGCGATTAATCATTTTTATCTATTCTAAATGTCCCTTGAATGATCATTTTAATACTATAATCAACATGGAAAAGTGGACAGGCTTTGTGCAAATGTTTTTTATTGAAAACAAGGTGTAGTTTTATATTTCACACTAACATTCCCCTTATGGGCTATAAACCTGACCTTCTATGTGCAATCTGTGTTTATTCTCCATTTTTGCATTTTTGATTAAAAGAAAAAACAACAAAAAATTTGTCCCAAATGTTACCCCATAGATTTGCTCATTTTTGGCACAAATGTTACTCCATACTTTTGTTCTATGTAAACAGGAAACAAGATGGCAGCTGACCAGTGCCACATTTTCCGGATGAAAAAGTCAAGTTTCAGGCAAAAATAACCAACAAGTTTTTATACCGTTTTGAATCCCTGGGCGATTGTGTAAAGTGCAGAGTCAGCAGTTCTGGAAAATGCAAACTTAGCACTTTCTGACACAAATTTTCAACGTGACATTGCCACGCTTCCCAGTGGCCTAGAAGGACATGGCTGGGTTCATCTTAAAGCCCCAAATCCTCTTCCCAATGCAAAAACACCTAAGTCTCTTTGTCATTTACTCACGGAGATACTCACTAAAGTCTTCGCCGACGCGATTCATTGCTTTGCGTTAATGTGATTTTTGACAGCACTAATTCCAACATATTTAATCATATTCACTGCTTTATGGAGCTTTACCTGGATGAACACAGCACAAACCTGTTCCTTTGACAGTCAATGAACATGATATGAGGCTCTTTCAAACTGTGTCACCGAACGTTCAGATGTTTTTAGTCCCTTGTTTTAATTTTGATTGGCATCACGGTTTCCCTACAATACTTTACATGCAATAATAAGCAATCTAAGATCTTTAGATTAAAATATTTACAAGGGCTTGATTGTTATTATTACAGTATTATTCTACATTTTCTCAAACATGTTCATATGTTCTGTTTTTGGTTTGCAGACGCCCTACCTCCTCCCTCCCCTCCCTCTTAAGTATCTTTGGACATAAAAACGACATGTCAAGTGCACACGCTACAATCCGTATCTGGGACCAAACCAGGTCCAGGTGCAGTCCGGACTCTGGGAGATATTAGGACCATCTGTGGGCCGTGCGTGTCCTCATCACTCAGATCCCCCCGTGACAGTAAAAGGCAGCTTAGAAAGGGGGAAAACCGGCTGAAAAGTAACTCGGACTTAGTTGTGGGGTTTGTTGTGCTGCCAGGGTTCCTGATGGATGGGTCTCCGAGGCAGAGCCAGGTCTGGGTATGGTCTAGTCCTGGTCGGGATTCTCTCCGTGTCTCGCTGTGGGGCCAAGGCACTGCTTCAGCCGCATGTCTAAAACGTTACATTAGAACACCAGACATTATTTATAGGATGAGAATGTTATTTTTGTGTCTGAAGTTTCTAAAGGGGTCAGATCGAAAAGCCTACTGCTGTTTTGCCCAGTGTGAGACCTTCACCTTCTTGTACTCAAGCTACTGGCATTAGTGGAACTGTGTCTGAAGGAAGAGTGAGTCGCCTACCGAACTGAGAGAGACTTTGAGAGACTTGAAAATATGTTATTGTTATTATCAAAGCTTTCCACGGAGCATTAAAGACAGTGGTGGGAAGTAATGAAGTAAAAAGTACAAATTATAAGGTACTTTTACTTTACTTAAGTACATTTTATGATGAATACTTTTTACTTTGGCTTCACTACATTTAAGAGGCTGTATCTGTACTTTCTACATTTTGGAATTGGTATTTAAAGTTTGGTATTTAAGTATTTAATTTTCAAAATAACCTTGCTACGATGAACTGGTTTAGTCCCAGTTTAGACCTGGTTTAGACCTGGTTTAGTCGTGGTTTAGTCCTGGTTTAGTCCTGGTTTAGACCTGAGTTAGTGGTTTACTCGTTTAGACCTGGTTTAAACCTGGTTTAGTCCTGGTTTAGTTGTGGTTTAGTCCTGGTTTAGTCCTGAGTTAGTGGTTTACTCGTTTAATTCTGGTCTGATTCAAAGGATAAAAAAATCCTTCTCAATTAAACTCATAAAATACAACATAAAATACATTTACTTTTTAATTATAAAGTACAATTTACAGTTGATGCTTTTACTTAAGTCAGTTTGCTCCTGTATCTGTACTTTTACTTAAGTAAGAATATTGAGTACGTTTTCCACCTACATTAGACTCAAAGCGCTTTGAGTCTTTATAGTAAGGAACCACTCATCCATTCACACACCAGTTTATGCAGACACTGGAGGCGAGGAGGGTGAAGTGTCTTGCCCAAGGACACAAAGACAGTGTGCCATGAGATTTGTATTAAACTGTTTCAGATGAACATAGCTTCTTCTAATCAACAAACTGGTTAGGACATGATCGAGATGCATTTGAGATTTTTGGCAAATACAGTACCTGCAAAAAGCATAATACCCCTCTGTAACTAAATTTCTAGGAAAATAATGATTTTTTTTTACTGCATAAATTCATGTACAATAGAAAAATTATGATCCAAAACACGTTCAAGTAAAAATTGTACACAAATTTGATTGTTTGTTGTGTCCAACTTGCTTTTGAATATTGCAACTTCCTCTCATTCCCCTGTTTGATGACATGTTTGCAAATCTTATAATAATAATTATGCACAGATTTTTGCATTTTTGGCATTAAAATTTAGTGTATGAGTCAGAGTTACCAAAGTCAGTCATTGACACTTAAGTGCCTCCATCTTGGTATAGTCTTGCAGATTCCATTTTCTCAGAAGTGCTCATTGTATATGAACCTTGACCCTATGTCTCTGTACTGTACAATCTCTTTAACATGTCAAGTGGCCAGGAATTATACTAATCCTCTGGAGATTAATAAGTAAATCTGCATCACAAAGTGTAGAGTTTAGACCAAACATTAGGCGCTACCACCATCGGGTTTGTTACATGTAAGAAACACTGTACTCTCCAGATCTTTCACAGGCCATAAAAGTCTCCATTACGAGCTATTGTGACTATATGGATATAAAATATGAACCCAGGCATCTGTCCTTTTATGACACTTTTGCCTGAAGCAAAAAAGATGAAAGATGTAGAAAAAGATGTAAGGGATGAGTTCAAAGTCTGTTTTTCTTTTTTTTACTTTTTAAAACCTCATGTCTCAATACATGTCTATATTTTAGAGAGGTTTTTTTTAATGGTATCTGATATTGTGAAGGATGTTATATTGTAGACCAGTAGTTCCCAACCTTTTTTGCCTTACACTAAAACTCTCACTTTTTTACAGTTACATGTGTTTTTAAGCATTTCTTTTACTACAATAATCAAAAATACAATTTGTTTTATCTTATTTTTTATCTGAAATTAATCCAAGTGCCCCCTGTTAATGTCTTGTGTACCTTTAGGGGTCCCCGAACCCCTGGTTGGGAAACACTAGACCATTTTACATAAGGCTGGTGTAATCACTCTTGGACATGCATGTTGAAAATTCGTGTTCAAAAGGCTAAATTAGCATTTTACAAAACTGCTGACTCTGCACTTTACACAATCGCCCAGGGATTCAAAACGGTATTAGGTAAAAACTATTTTTTTGCCTCTGTTTAGACAGAACCTGGAGGGCAAGAGTAAGGAGTTACATTTGTGCAAAAATGAGCAAATCTATGTAACATTTGGTGCAAAAAAAAAATGTTTTCTAAAAGATGAATAAACACAGATGGCACTTAGAACATCAGGTTTGTAGCCTTTTATGTTTATATATTAGTGGAATAATAATCAAAAAAGTGCATTAGTTGAGAATGTCTACCACAGCCAAGTAAAATTGGTACTGCGTGATATCCTTCACTGAATTGAATATCAGAGTGAATTGAATCAAATCCAAATCGATACCCAGCACTAACAGTTAGTATGTCAGAATAGTTATTAGTGGAGAAAAAAAAAACATATAGTGAGTTTCAAAACTCAATAAATCAAGCTAGGAATTAGATCCTTCTGAACAAATCTTCAAAGTATTGTTAAATACAAGACTGGAAAGTTTGGACTCTAATAAAGTTATGTTGGAGATGTTGTCGCCACAATGTGAGAAATATGCATTTTGAGAAAATTACCTTTTACTTCTGTGAAGAAACATTGAATCAGTGCAAGAGTTAAACATCTTATTGTAAGATTAAGTCATTTATTTGTTTCCAGATGGAAGTTCAGTTGTTAGGAGCAGTGGTGGAAGAAGTACTCAATATTCTTACTTGAGTGAAAGTATCAGATTTGACTTAAGTTAAAGTATCCACTGTAAAATGTACTTCACAAGTAAAAAGTAAAAGTATTTTTTAAGAGTTTAATGTGGCATAGTAATCCAGAACTAAATCTGGACTAAATCAGGGCTAAACCAGGTCTACACCAGGATTAAATCAGGACTGAATTAGGACTAAGACAGGTCTAAACTGAGACTAAACGAGGTCTAAATCAGGTCCAAACCAGGACTAAACCAGATCTAAACTGGGACTAAACCAGGACTAAACCAGGTCTAAATCAGGACTAAACCAGGTCTAAACCAGGTCTAAACCAGGTCTAAACCAGGTCTAAACCAGGGCTAAACCAGGGCTAAACCAGGGCTAAACCAGGTCTAAACCAGGGCTAAACCAGGTCTAAACCAGGCCTAAACCAGGTCTAAACCAGGACTAAACTAGGTCTAAATCAGGACTAAACCAGGACTGAACTGTGACTAAACCCGTTTATCAGAGAGGTCACTTTGAAAATAAAATACTTTTACTTTCAACCTAATTGTTTTAATGTAGTGGAGTAGAAAGTACAGATACAGGCTCTAAAATGTAGTGAAGTAAAAGTAAAAAGTATTCATCATAAAATGTACTTAAGTAAAGTAAAAGTACCTATAATTTGTACTTTTTACTTTGTTTCTTTCCACCACTGGCTGAATGTCACACCGTGTTGTCCACATGGTACAGACAATGTGGGACACAAATATTTACAACAGGTACATCGCTCTCTGATGTTTGTGTTGGTTCAGAGAAACTTTATTGTTTGCACCTTCTCCCCAACCAACGAAATACTTAACACCTCTCCTCCCAACAGTCATGTCGACCTTAATAACGAAAGAAGAAATTAAGTTAAATTGAGTGATATCAATTTGACCATTTTGATGTGGATTACTTACATAAATATGAGGGGAAAGAAAAAAATGTCTATATTTTCAGCAAGGAATTCAAAATAATGAAGAGCCAGGTTTAAATATATGATTTTATTTTGTTAATATCAGTTACTAAGATTCAATCAATCAGGCTACGAATTAAATTTAGAAAAAACTCTCTGAACTAACAAGTGCAAGACAGGAAAGTTTAATGGCTGTTTGTAGGTGCTACTTAAATGGAGATGTTGCAAGAGTGGAAGAAAAATGCATTTTGCGAAAGTACTTTACAGTGCGGTTTTACCTCAAGGCTTTATCTTGGGTCTGCTGTTATTTCCTTGAAAAAGTAATTAACAAAGAACTTGACAAGCTTTCGTCATGGTTCAAGTCAAATAAACTGACTCTCAACATAAAAAAACAAGCTTTATGTTTTTTGGAACAAAACCAAATTCCTTAAGCTCCTCTTTCAAAATCCAATTGATAAAGTCCCTATTGGTAATGTTAATTCAACACGTTTTCTTGTTGTTATACTGGATGAAGCATTATCCTGGAAACCCCACCTCAGTTTTTTAAATATAGCCAAAAAGCTGTGAGTATATTTGGAATAACACGGCACTTGATTAATACCAATGTTGCAACAATGTTGTATTATGCAATGATAAACTTGAGCCTATTTTTCGTCTTCAGAAACAAGCTTTGAGAATCATATTCTGCGTTGATTGTAGACATGCATCTCAGCCTTTGTTTAAATTAAAGTTAAGCTAAATTAAGTTTCTTAGTGTTTACCAAGTCAACCAACTTCAAACTGCTCAGTTTGTTTACAGTTCTGTAAATAATCTATTGCCTCAACGTCTGAACAACATTTTTTTTCTCGAACAATGAATCACATGCCTTTAAAATTTGAAGAAACGTTGAATCTGAATTTGCCCCAATATCACAACAAGAGTCGCTTCAGAGAGATTCACATCAACAATGAAACAAGGAGCAAATGTAGTGTCCAAACAAATGGTCCAATCAGGTCTTTGACAGGAAATAAATAAAAGTGATACTAGCTTTAAAATTGCTATAAAAGCAACAACAATTGTGTATTTTTAGAGTAAAGTAATACTAATGTAATTAGTTTATCATAGCAATTTTTTATCATTGTGTAATAAGAAGAAGTAAATAGAATATGGTAATCTAAAATACAACAGATTGCACTAAATTACATTAATAATAATTCAAAATGAATTCAAAATTTCCTGGAGGGGGTACACCCAGATCCCTCACATAAATATATTTTCACCTTATTATCTCTAAACTCCTGGCTACTGCCCTGGTGCTTCAGGCCTGTTATACTTATTATTCATTAGGCTACAGTCCTTTAGGGCAGTGCTTCTCAACCAGGGGTACGGGGACTCTTGGGGGTACGCGAGAGCTTAGAAGGGGGCACTTGGGATCATTTCAGATACAAATATAAAACTATAAAACTTGTATTTTTGATTATCATGTTCAAAGAAAAGCTAAAACGTTAAAGAGTGAGCGTTTGAGAATATTTAGTTGCATTTTGACTGATAGATAGGAGTTTTAATCATTTCTAACTAATCATCAAAACCATCAAGGCAGGGGTATACTATGTGTATAAATAAAAGGCCTGAGGGCTACACAAGACAAAACAAGTTGGGAACCACTGCTTTAGGGCTTTGACCAATTATAAAATGTCAATCAAATGTGCTGATTTTTTTCAGTGCTCATTGTTATTATTAATGTATTGAAAAAATGTTTCATCAATAGTATTTTCCTGTTGCAGCCAACAATACGTGGCCATCGTAGGTGCTTCGGAGGAACTTCGGCCCTCGACCCAAAATGAGTTTGACAGCCCTAGTCTAGAATGATTGAACTAAAAAGTACCGTCTCTGGTGATGTGGGCCAACTCAGCAAGAAGCCTGATGGCCAACCAAATTCAGTCTGCGGGCCACATTTGGCCCCTGGGCCGCACTGTGGGCACCCCTTACATACATTATATTGTTTCAAATAAGAATCACATTCAAAAACACATAGTGACATCCACAAGAATGTTATTTATCGATAAACCTTTCATAATTTGTGGTATGGTGTTATTTGTGGTGTTTTGCTCATTGACTAAAATACAGAGGCCATTTAAAGTGTTAGTAATCAGAGCTCAAACACTGGCGCTGACAGGACCAGTATTTTCCAAACTCCGCTGTGTTGCACTAAGCGGCGGGATAAAGGCCTGAGTTCATGTTTTCTCCTTGATGTTAAATGCTTCACACATGTTCACACAATGACAACCACAAGGCTCTCTAATCACTGCTCAAATATTTACCTAAAACTGCAGCCAGAGTGTTTTTCTTTAAGCCCCGACTTGGAACGACTGCAGCAGAGGGACTGTGGAAGCTCTAAATGGTCCGAACGGCGGAGATTTAAGAGACAATAAAGATGTGAGTGAGATCAGATGTATTAAATGAATGGTGTAACATGTTGTTCATTGGCCAGTGGGTTTCAGACAGTGGAGCGGCTCACACTCTATATTCTGTGTATTTAAGGCACTAGGCAAACTAATTTGTCTTTTTTTTTCACTTGGAAACAATTATGTCGTAATCTTTACAATAAGGAGTAATTATCAAACTAATTCAAAGTTTTCCCATAAAACTATATCAAAAATTATAACTTCAATGACTCAAAATGCATTTTTCACACATTTTGGCAACAGTTAGTAGCTCTTACAGACTCTGAACGTTCCAGTCTTCTACTTAGCAATATTTTGATGGTTTGTTCAGAGGTATTTTTCAATATTTAATTCCTTGCCCGATGTATTGACTTTTGAATCTCAAAGAACAAGGCAAATTTGGAATTTTTACAGATTTATTCACTAATAACTAGTTTTTAGATATTCAAAATCTCCTCTGAAAATAAGTGTGTTGATAGTGTTGTCTCCATGCTTTAGTTGAGTATTGAGCACTTACACTGTCCCAGCCTTTCCCCTTAGTCACCCCCTAGAAATACCTCTGGCAATTAAAGAATGAAGAAATTCACTTTTTATGGACCTTATTTTACTGTGAAAAATCGCATGAAACGCCTGGCGTTAATCGCTTGAATATTTTTTAAAGTAAAGTTTAAAAAAATCGCTCTATTCACCAGTGAATTTCACCCATATTTTGCCTCTATGCTTCAAGGCGGAGCTGTTGGTCCTGCTGCTGTTTTCTGTTATTAGTCAACTCAACATGGCAGACATTTGCTTGTCAACGATCTTCAAGACAAATTTCTCCTTCGGGAGACGAATAATAAAATTAATCCTGAATCCTGAATCTTTTATTTATTGTGGAAAGCATACATAGCACCTGGATGACAGCTGCTACCAGCAGTATTTCTGTGTGTCCCAGGCCCAGTTTTAGGACCTACAGAGTGTGCCTGTCCTTCTGTCTTCGGTTAGTAAATAGGTTAGTAAATAGCTACAATATTTCCATTTCAAAAGGTCACTTTATATCGAGAATTGGCCATGAAATAAAGAGAGACTCCTTGAAAAATAGCCTTGTAGCACTTGACCACATTTGTGGTGGGCTAGTTGCTATCAGCTCGCTCTAACCTAGTTTTAATATAAATTAAAATAACAAGCAGAAACAACTTTTACCTCAGTCCCATCTCCTCGCTGACTTGTCACAGCCAGATTCAGTCCCTGATTGGTTAACATGCCGTGATTTGACGTGAAAGTTTAAATTTTTCAACTTGAGCGAGCAGGGCGAAGGAGAAGTTTCCGTGTCTCTTTTCCACTTGACTCTAGACGTCAAACATGTCCATCGCTCCATTGGCTCCGCTCTCGTTGCTCAAATCGCGCCAATCGTCTCGCTCTACGTGCATCGCATCACTCCTCATCGCGCCTTTAGGGATAACATGTAAATCACTCACTCCTCCGTCACTATAAGATGTGATGAGATTTGAGTTTTCAACTTTAAGAATGCTCAAAATGTATCCCCCCAGAGGACCCAGACCCCACTTTGGGAACCACTGCCCTAGGCAATGACCTTCTGGACCTTCTTTTAGGTTTTTCACTTTTGGCCACTGTGAGCAGGTTCGACTCTCCATCATTTGGCCCACATCCAAGAAAACTTGCCTTTCCCTGTTTTAAAGCATCAGCAAAACTACTTTAAAACTTTGAAGATTTTATAAATGCCATCAATTCCACAAGATAAAACCTTTAAATGTTTTCGCAGCAGCATCAGCAGTGCCAGGAATTTGCCACCGGAAAGCTGTGATTTTTGTTTGACGGCTCCCTCTGTGGATTTACACTCGGCCTTTGTTGCCGCCTGTAAATATTTCCCTGGTCTCCCTTTAAATCTGCCATGGGACTGTCCCATTTGGTGACGCCCCCTGTCCCCCTTGGACTCTCCCTGCATTCCTGCCTATTCACTCCTCGTCGGGGCATCTGTGTTAAAACCCCGCCTAGTTTTATATCTGGCCTTGTCGCTGTTGTCGGCCCTCCCTCTGCCCCGGCGTTTCTCTGGGGATGTGTGTGTGGGGACGTACTTTAATGTCCGCAGTTACAGAAGACAATGGGGCACTTGACTTTTGACCCGGCGGAGGAAAAGGCCAGGGCTTAATCTCATGTCGGGACCCTCCAGAAAAACCTATTGTTGTTTGGGCCCGGTGTTACTGGCTCCGCCCACTGCCCCCGCGGCCCACCCAGAGGAAGATGGCCGACCTCTGAGGCTCTTGTCTGCTGACCCCGCGTTCACCCCAAGTCAACAACGGGACACCTCTTTATCACTTTACGTAGTGTTTAGGGCCCTGTTATAGATGTGTGTTTGGAAAATGTACCATATGGTTCATTTCTGTTTTCATCAAGTTTTCTATTTATAATTGAGACAGTAATTTCATGTAACTACAATTAATAAGATCGTTTTCCATTATGAGTGCATTTTTTAATTGCCTTTGCTAATAAATGGTCTGAAATTTGAAAACAGAAATGCACAAACCCTATAATGCTATATCGCCACATTCCTCGTCATGTCAGGATTCATTGTTCCAAATTTCATTGCAGTGACACAGTTTGTGCCTAAAGCATCGACTGTGGTCATGTTACACAATGATACAATACATATCTCGATACACAGGTCACGATACGATATGTACCTCGATACACAGGTCATGATATACGATACATACCTCGATACACAGGTCACGATACGATACATACCTCGATACACAGGTCACGATACGATATGTACCTCGATACACAGGTCATGAATACGATACATACCTCGATACACAGGTCACGATATGATACATACCTCGATACACAGGTCACGATACGATATGTACCTCGATACACAGGTCATGATATACGATACATACCTCGATACACAGGTCACGATACGATATGTACCTCGATACACAGGTCATGATATACGATACATACCTCGATACACAGGTCATGATACGTACCTCAATACACAGGTCACGATGCGATACGTTCCTCGATACACAGGTCACGATATGTACCTCGATACACAGGTCACGATATGTACCTCGATACACAGGTCACAATACGATATGTTCCTTGATACACAGATCATAATACATACCTCGATACACAGGTCACGATACATACCTCGATACACAGGTCAAGATATGATACATACCTCGATA
>OMNZ01084949.1:0-12488 GCA_900303255.1 Lesueurigobius sanzi
TCTGCAGCGAGAATTCTGACCCGCACAAATAGGAGGACTCACATATCCCCTATTCTCAAAGAGCTTCATTGGCTGCCTGTATCCTACAGGATCAATTTCAAAATTTTGGTTATAACTTTCAGAGCCTTACATGCTCAGGCTCCTTCTTATATTAGTGATCTGATCCAGCCTTATACCCCTGCGAGGGCTCTGAGGTCTGTGGACCAGAATCTGCTTATGGTTCCACGCACTCGTTTTCGGACCAGAGGAGACCGATCCTTCCAGGCTGTTGCTCCCAGGCTTTGGAATGATCTTCCACTCTCTCTGCGATCCATTGATTCTGTTGAGACTTTTAAAAGTAATCTTAAGACTTTCCTTTTTGCTCAAGCCTTTGCTTAGTTTCCTTTTGATTTGGTGTTGTCTTGGCCTTCTTATTCTGTCTTTTGTATTTGTATTTTTGTATATGTATTTTAAGCCGTGTTGTGAAGCACGTTGTGACTTTTGTCTGTGAAGGTGCTATATAAATAAAATGTACTTACTTACTAGTATCGGAAAAAAGTAAACCCAACCCTACCTGCTACATCTGATTTAATTACATCATCACATTCTAGAACACAGCAGCAGCAGCAGCAGCAGCAGCAGCAGCAGCAGCAGCAGCAGCAGCAGCAGTAGTAGCAGTAGTAGCAGTAGTAGCAGTAGTAGTAGTAGTAGTAGTAGTAGTAGTAGTAGTAGTAGTAGTAGTAGTAGTACCTTGTCATGGTGGGCACAGAGGGTGTGTCCTGTAGCGGCTGCTGGACTGTCTCCTCTCACCTCAAACTGTTGCCACACCAGAGTCCCTGTGAGAGCGTTTGAAATCAAATGAAAATCAACAGTTGCAATGATCTAATCTCAAGTCTGCAGTTGTTTTGGCAATCTATAGTGTATCCATAGGATATTTTGTGTGTGTAAGACAAAGAAAAAAGAATGTATTTGAATGAGGATTCTGACCTATTTAAATCTCATATTCTGCTGCCTTTAGTCAACATCTCGATGGAGACGAGCTGGAGACGTCCCTGCTCCCCGTAAAGTTACAAGTCTTAGGAGAGGTGAGCCGCTCACAGCAGACACATTTGAAAATTTGATGTATTTTTCAACTATAAAAACATATCCGTAATAAAATAAATGCTTGTATTTTATTCTATTAACTGGGTGAAATGTTACTCAGTGGACTCCTCACAAATAATGCTGAGGTTCAACATTTGTAGATTTTCTTTTTGTAGATTCCTTCCAAAGCGCTCACCTGTGTGGAGTACGTACAGGTCCGGGCTGAAGCCTCCTGTCGCCCCAAAACCTCCAAACATGAAAATCTGCTCCCCCACCAACGCACAGCTCTGTCCCCAGCTACGAACAGAGACCAGAGAGTGAACCAGGACCAAGACTGAACCAGGACTGAACCAGGACTAAGATACTTACAGAGCAGGAGGAATGGAACCAGATGTCTTCACTGGAGTCCACTTTAGGGACACTGTAACAAGGAGACGTTTATACTTTATAGTACTCTCAAATGCAAATTTAAAGGAGGCAAAGAAGTGGGACGTATTTCCAGTAGATTTAATAAGAAGAAAAGGAGCCGGGCAGACATCAGTGCAATGTGCAGAGAAGGAGCTACAGCTGAAAATGTCAGAGCTTTTAAAGTTTGTTTGGAGTTGCTGTGTGGTTTCATGAGCTGCTGCTCCGGTGCTACAAATAGCCACCGGGGAAGATTCATAGATTACTCAAACATGCACAAGTTTATTTATTTGTTTTTATTTCTTGAGTTAATTTATTCATTTGTTAGGGACTGTACAGTAAAACATTGCCTCCCACTAAGTGAAGTGAAGTGAAGCGCTTTATTTGTCATTATACAATGTACAACGAAATTACATAGATCAGATGGAGGGTAGGTCCTGAGCCGCTGCAACTCCGTGCGCCACCATTGTGGACCAACCTGACCAGCAATATCTACGAAGTCCTCTGAGGTAGCCAGTGATATGTTAGCTACATAAGGCTTATAGGCACAGAGCCCCTGTCCCTAGTTAGGCTTTTCAAGATGTTAATAAAATGTACAAAGATAGAAATCAGGTTAGTAAAAGGCATCATACCAGCCCAGGCTTTCACAAGCCCTAAGATGATTAATGTCTCAACAGCAGTGTCATTTCAGATGGATGAATCATAATCCACAAAATGAGACACAGCAGTCTATCCCCCATTCCTCACCCAACTATGCTAGCAAAAGAAGGTAGATGGTAATTTTACACAACACCTGTAGAACAAATTTAGGCCCTCTTCAGGCCCTAAGCAGCTGCATAAGATGCTTGTAGACTGTGCCTGCACTGCACCAAAGAAGAGGAAAGAAAGTCTTCTTCGAGCAGAGATTGCAGTGAGTAAATTTACACAATGAGGACAGAGAGAGATAGAGAGAGAGAGAGAGAGAGAGAGAGAGAGAGAGAAATTCTAAAAGTAAATGACCTCCCCCTCCCCTCCTGAATGGACCGGGAAGCCCCTCCTTGGTCCAAGTACAGAGGAAAGCTTGTCTCATTCGTCAACACAAATCCTGCAAAACTCGGATTCTCAGCAAAGATAGGTCAAAATTCAAGCACAGACGTGTTATTATTCCTTTTTTAAAGAAGACATATCATGCTAAATCGACTTTTTCAAGCATTTAACCATGTTATAATGTTGTTCTCTCGTCAAAAACAGACCTGGAACAGTATTCCATGTCATTCACACAGTTTTGAATGAATCCTGTTTGCGTTGGTCATGTTGACTTCTGTGGCGCTTGGTTTTGTATTTCCTGGTGTACGATTAAATCATTGTTCTACATTTTTAAAGCCAATAATCCAATATTGTATCAGCTCTGAGCCATTCTGTCTTATAGTGCCACATGTTTAAATTAAAGCTAATTGTTTATTTTTTATCATGCGATGCCCCCTGTTGCCTGTAGGGGCGCTCCACACCAACTCCTCATCAGCCCTGACACATAATACTATACATACTATTTTTGATCATATTGTGTCATCTTTACAGAGGCATTATTTGAATTTATGAAATGTAAAATATAAATGCACACACATCCTAATGAAAGATTTTAAGCCTGTGTATAAGATTTATAAGCATGTTCACTTTAAAATTTTGGCTGCCCCCTGGCGGCTGGAGTGAAAATTTTAATTATTTCTTTAAACGTTCATAACTCCTCACAGAAATGGGCTAGAGGCTTTGACATGCTCAGAAATGTATGCTCTACAAGTCGTGGGCCATATGTTTGACACCCATGACTCACAGTGAGTAGGTCAAATCCAGATTGGGGGGTGACAGTCAGATGAAGAAGACCGACCTGTGCTGAAGACGAGGAGGTCATCTGAGACAGTTCCTCCTGAAGTTCCTCCATACACGTAGATGTTTTCTCCGACTGATGCAGCGCAGTGTCCCACCGTCTGGAGAACCAGCCCATGGACATCCAGCGCCTTCCACTCCAGGGACACTGAGAGACATGAGCATTCAACCACCAGGACTCAACCAGGACAAACCAGAACTAAAGCAGGGCTGAACAAGGTGGAAATGAAATGAAACTGAAGGTGTTCAAATGGAAAATTCATGTACTGTATATCATTATTACAAAGTGATACTTAGCTGTTACCCATCTTCCCACTTGATTAATGGATTGATTTTGAATATTGAACCTGTATGCTTTCTGTTAAAAGTATTTGCCTTATTTGATATACATCTGCTATAATTCAATTCAATGTCAACTGTGTTTGCAAGATGCTTAACTCACCAGCTTGAAGAGAATAAATTAAATCAGTTAATTCAGCACTTATTTCCATCTAATCTGAAAAAGTAGGTTTGAAAAGTCACCGATGTCGAAGCAGTGGACGTCTGGGAGACACTCGGAGTCTTCAGGAGAGGACACGCCTCCAAACAGGTAGATCTGCCCCTTCACCACACTGAAAACAAAACACAACTGTTCCTTGATATAGATATTTTGAAATGTTATCTGTGTCATCAACTGGACTGGGTTGTTTGAGTTGAAAACGCTTTACCTCTCATCCAAGAAGCTACAGTATACTTCACAGGTTCTGGGTTCAAAGATTATACTTGAAAGCTACTGTCCACTGTCATTACTTGACTTGGATAGTGCATGTGTACAGGCTGGAAAAGTGATAACTTTAATGCTTTGAAGAAGAAGAAGAAGAAGAAGAAGAAGAAGAAGAAGAAGAAGAAGAAGAAGAAGAAGAAGAAGAAGAAGAAGAAGAAGCAACACGAAGAAGAAGAAGAAGCAACACGAAGAAGAAGAGGAAGAAGCAGCAACACAAGAAGAAGAAGAAGAAGCAGCAACCATGCCAATGGAAATTATCATGGTGCTAAATCTGGTGCAGCCATCTTTTTAATGTAACTGCACATTGTCCTTTCAATAAATAAACTAAACTAAATGAAGAAGAAACCGCAACACGAAGAAGAAGCAACATGAAGAAGAAGAAGCAACACGAAGAAGAAGAATCAACATGAAGAAGAAGCAACACGAAGAAGAAGAAGGATAGACCACCACCATGCACTCACACACAGACATCATTCTTTGCCTACTGTACATGTTTTTAGTGGTCTAGTACTTTGGAGTTGTCCTTTTGTGAGATGGAAAAAAACTCCTCTGGAAAAGTTTGTCTTTGAGAAATCGTCACATAAACTGGTAAACTGTTAGCTTTTCTGTCGCTCAAGAGTTTCAGAATGTGGAAGATGTTTTAATGTATGCACTAAATGTGCAGCACCCTGCATGACAACCATCATGAACCTTTTCATTTTATAACCTACAAACAAAAGCCCACTATTTTTTTTTAATCAAACTAAAATAGGCCCACATACTGTACGTATAGGCATATGGAAAGCATGAAGTGGCAAAAGTGATATGGGCCATATCTGACCATATAAAAAATATAATGGATGGAAAATGTGTTCTGACATACAGTAACTTAACTGACTGATTGAATCCCCTCATTTCTCATCTGATTCTTCAGGGTTGTAGGTTCATGTTAAACCACATGATCCTTCTTTGTTGATGCCCGTATAATATCAGGTTGATAATAGAATGACATTAGGCAAGGCTTTGTTTTTTATGAATGTGATATGTTTTCTGTCCATATTCAATTCCACATTTTTATTTTAGGCTCTGAATTTTGCAAATGTGAATCAGATTTTCAGTTTACAGTCTGACTCACAAGTTTTAGGCAAAATTAATAGCTTAGAATGATCTGCCACCATCAAATCTGTTACATTGATACTATACAGACCATTTTCTGGTAAAGGGGATTGTAAAAAATATATATACATTTTTTTTTTTCAGAAATGTAAAATAAAAGTGGTTAGGGTCCGCAAAGACACAAAAAATTAGAGATATTGTTACAGAATATAATTGTACATGCTGTCAAATAAATTTCTGTAAAGAAATGGCGTATAGTACGAATATCTCTTAATTTAACAGACCAGAACACACTAAAATAACTATTAAGCGTCTATTTATTTAACACAAAATGACAAGAGGAGTGTTCTCTGGTGTGGTCCAGCAAGTTGCAGCACACTGAAAGCCAATCTCACACCTGCAGCCAGCATGGCCCAATACGCATAAGCCAACCAGGCAGTCTTGTGTGCCATCTGCTGGAGGGAGCGCCAAATTGTGCTTAAAAACATTTACAAATAAAATTATCAAAGCATGACCACATTTTTTACATTATCCCAGAGTTTTTTTTGTTTTTTTGCTCGAGCATATAAGTGAATGTTACGTTACCAAGAGTTTTTTTTATTTTTTATTTTTACATTACCAAAGCTATTGTTTTAACTTTGCCAGAGCAGCTTGTTTGTTGTTTGCATTATCAGAACACATTTTTACATTACCAGAGCATATTGTACATGCTTAGATTGAGTTTAAACATTACCTACCAAAGCATATGTCTTTCTCGAGCCGAGGGAATAACTCCGCTCTGGGGGATCTGCTCCCATACCACATCGTCCGCTGATACTAGGGGAAAAAATATAAGCTATAATTAATATCTATGATTAACTACTATTGCTACTACTGTAATACCACTGCTTTTATTAGGCTACTTAGACACAATAACCGTCCTGTGAAGAGACTAGGACAAAATACACATTATTAATACTGATATAATGTGACATAACCTCTGGTACATCACTCTTTGATACACATGCGATACATGACTCACAATAACAATGACCATATGCCACTGTGATAATATTGCACTACTTTCAAAGAAACATGCGATTTTCAACCTATTTTAACATGGTTACTTCACACGAGTCAACAAAATTGTTTACTGATGATAACAGCTCAAAGAAAGAGAAAGATGCAAAACTGATGAGTAGCTATATATAAGACATGCATTTCTTATTTCTTTTTGACTCTCTATTTTTATTTTGATGCCCTTCATGGTGCTGGCAGGTTGCTGGCACTGCACTGTGAAGTGTATATGATGTAGTGTACAAACTTGAAATAAACAATCAATCAATCAATCCACCTGGCGATGATGTTAGTGGACAAAAGTAATAGACTACAATGTGATTGTAGTGTCACTGTTGTATGTGAGTGATCTATGGCTCTGCTAATTCATCAACATCAGTATTTGCCATCTTGCTAGCAGATGCTATAGAGTTCAGGATCGTGATGTCATATCGCAAAGTATTATGGGATTTGCAGCAGGTTTATTCCATAATAAACTAATGGAGGTTTAAAAAGGTAAAATACTAGAGTTATCGTTCATATAAAATCATTCTGACACTACAGTGTGTTAGATGTATTTACCAATAGTAACACCGCAGCTAACGGAGCTGTTCCACAGCTCTTTTCTCCACTTTTTACAATGTTTCTGTCTAATGTTATGGACAACCCATTTGTGTAGGTTCTCAGTCATACAGGAGTTGTCCATCGTAGGCAAAAATTCTTCAGTCTTCATCTGTACTCTGTCTATGGACAACGTTTGCAACATAATTAACACAACACAATTAAGTCTGTGCATGACCAGGCGCAGGCAGAAGCCAAAGCTTATTGCCCTTATATCTCCAAATTCAGAACTTTAACGGACATCCATACTCTAAATCAGGGGTGCCCAAAGTATTTTACACAGAGGGCTAAAATGGAAAAGTTCTAGCAAGCGAAGGGCCAACCGCAATACTGACCAAATTTGGAAAAAACAAATTTAACCAGATCTTTGATTAAATATAATTTGAGTTGGGTCCTTAGTAACTACCAATAGTCAAATTAAGTACGACTCAAACCTCTTCATCAAGTTTGCAGACGACACAACAGTGGTGGGTCTCATCAGCAACAGAGACGAGTCAAACTACAGGAGTGAGGTGAGCAGTCTGGCCATGTGGTGCACACAGAACAATCTCTCTCTAAATGTGGAGAAGACAAAGGAGATTGTTGTGGACTTTCGAAGAGCGCGGGTCCAGCATGCTCCTCTAACAATCAACGGTGCTGCAGTTGAGAGGGTGACCAGCACTAAGTTCCTGGGTGTGCACATCACAGAGAAGCTCTCCTGGACCATGCACACCACATCACGGGTCAAGAAAAGTAATCAGCGTCTCTACTTTCTCCGCAAGTTGAGAGCCAGAGTCCCAGCCTCCGTTATGTCCAACTTCTACAGAGGGACTATAGAGAGCATCCTGACCAGCTCCATCACTGTGTGGCACGGCGCCAGCACTGCCTCCTGCCGAAGGAGCATCCAGCGCATCGTGAGAGCAGCGGAGAAGATCTGTGGAGCCCCTCTCCCCTCTATTAAGGACATGTACTCCACCCGTCTCACCCGCAAAGCCATCAAAATCGCCAGGGACCCTCGCACCCATCACACAGTCTCTTCAGGGTGATGCCTTCAGGGAGGAGACTGCGGAATCTACGGGTCAGTTCCAGTCGACTGAGGAACAGTTTCGTACACAGGGCCATCGGGAAGCTGAACTCCCACACCAAAATGCACAACACAATTTCGATTGTCACGCTGTCAAATATTTTTCCATAATTATTTTCTTGAAGATTTTTTTGAACTGAAACAGAGAAGTAGCACTTTTTAGCTCATCACAGCAACTGTTCCATAAATCAAACACCTTTACTTGATAAACAATGTTCTCTTAAAGTAGTTCTTACATGTGGTATATTAAACATGCATGGCCTTTATATTGACTTTGCCTCTCAGTGAACATGACCTGTAAAGACTGAGGGATTTTTTAATGTTTAACTTCATACATGAACGTAGCCGTGTGTAGGTCGACCAAGTCATAGGACTTCAGTATTTGTGAATGAAGAAACAATGGATTACTAGGAGAGTCATATGATGCATAATTGATCAGTCTAATAGCCTTTTTTGTAACACAATAGAATTAGTTCTAGTTTTATATGTATTTCCCCAAATCTCAATACCATAAGTTAGGTATGGTGTGATGAGAGGACAATAAAGTAAATGCAATGCGTTTTTGTTCAAAATATATTACAATTTGTATAAAATTGCTATAGTTTTTGACATTTTCTTTAGAACATTTAGAATTTCCATGACAATTTGGAATCAATAATTACTCAGAGAAATTTTATATAATTTACTCTTTTCTATTTCATTTTTCATTCATTTTTAATCTTAATATCACTGTCAAATGTTTTGCTTGTCACACAACATAGATTTAATTTTACACAATTTTGAAAAGAATACCCTTTAAATGTGTATCCATTGTCAATACACTGATTCAGTCGATTTCAAAAGTTTTCAACATTTTCAGGTGATGTAACGGTCCTCCTCAGTCCTCTCTTTCTTTTGGACACACTCCCATTTGATTGAATCCAGCCACAATAAAACTGAGTTTGAACACGGCCTCGCTGGGGAATTTTGAAGCGACGACGAACAGAAAAATACGCCTCTATGGCAAAAGCGTGCTTCCCCCGTGACCACAGCATGTTTGTGACTGAAATGGGTGTGGACCAGAGGTTACATTAACTGAAAATTCTCTGTCAATGACTGAATATTTTGAGTTTTGACAGAACATTTTGAAGGCTGTCTTTCATCTTTTGAAAGTTTTATACATGTTTTAACACACACAAAATATATTGCTCACAAATTATATTTAGAGTTGCATCCATTTATTCTGTAATCTGTGTTGTCTTACACAGGTATAAGACAACACAGATTAGGTATATAATCTGTGTTATACTAGGTATATAATGAGAAGTTAATTATGAAGGATAAAAATAGCTTATGATTTTTTACAACCCTGTCTGTCAAAATGAGAAAAATGATCCCTAGCGAAACCACTGGTGTGGATACAAACTTCTCACCACCCCCTTTTCAAATAAGGACGTTCCCATGCAAATGTGAGCTATAAAAAGATCTCCCTCTAAGTAACTATTTTGAATCAGAATACATTTTATTGCTAGTGAAAGGACTCACAAACGAGGAATATTTTTCTGAGCAATCGTGCAACATTAAACCTAAACTTGTAAGAATGATGAATAAAAAAACACCTGTAAAACTATAAGGGCATGCATAAAAATAGAATAAGATATAAAAAGAAAATAAAAAGAAGCAAACTTAACGCAAAACAATAGGGGTGGGTTGAAATACAAATCTGACAAAACAAAAAATAAGATTGGGTTCACGAGACGAGATTTTGCTATATTTAAAAAAAAAAATACTGGAAGGAAGGTATTTAAAACAGGTGACCATCTCAACAGGATCTCTGTTGATGTAGAGTGGAGCAAGGAGCTTGTATTACAAGCTGGCAAGGCCTGACTTGGGAAGATCTCAAGAGACATTTAACACCTGTCATTGGAGAGTACACAATCTATTTCAGATATGTGAGATTTGCATTTCATGGAACTATGCGCCGTGTCATTTCCATTCCCATCCACATTAAACATTGCGGTCTGTAGTATCAGATTGACCGGAAGCCAGACTTGTAGTTCATTGAGATTATTATTCTGACATCATTCACTGTGATCCAAAGTAATTCACTGAAGGAGTTGAGCAGCTCCTTCAGTGACAGTGATTTCTGCACTTCACAATCGCCGGCGGTGCGCTGCTCCCTGTTTGCCACCATGTATCCTGGGCTGCCGCTGGTGTGCTGCCTGTGGGCACAGTTTGTTGCACATTAGACACAGTCGGTTTCCCGCATCGCGGTGAACTGCTCCAGGCGGTCTTCTCCCTCTTGGGTTTTGGCCTTGGTCTCTATGGAGGCCCTGGCCCTGCCTGTTGTGTGGACTCGTTGGTGTAGTTCATTGTTGCCATTGGCATGTTTGTGTTGTGGGATGTTTTCTCCTTTTGGCGTGTCTTAAAGAGTTATACCATTAATGGTCTGGAGAGATAGTCTCGAACACGATAGAGAACGTTCAGGTTACAATGTAACCCTGGTTCTCTGAGTGGAGAGACTACCTCTCTGTGACACGTTCCGATCAAACTATCACTGGGTGCACACCCGCGCATGCGTTTTATAGGCATAGCCAGGGGCGTGCCCAGCACAGAATTGACGGTAATGAGTTCATCGCCCATATTAATGGTCTGGAAAGATAATCTCTCTACTCAGAGAACCAGGGTTACATTGTAACCCAAACGTTTGGGACAGGTGCGTCGGGACCAACTCACTTCAATTAGACTAATAAGAATATTAAGAAAACATGGTGAAACCATTTATATTTAGTTTTATATTGAATACAATGAAATCTATCTGCCAGGTCACTGATAATGTTGTCATATCAATAACAAACTGCAATCTGGCATTTGAATTGCATGCGCTCAAAAAGTGCATGCAATTAGTCGACTAAACGACCACAAGGGGGCAGCCCTTCTATGATGAGATACTGTAGTATCAATACCAATGTTAGTGACAATGGCATTGATATTATTCCTGTTCGTAATACATTTTAAAGGCTGTATTATAGATGTGCATGCATGTACTTTAATATTTGATAATAAATTGGACTCTTAAACTTTATCAGTTAACA
This sequence comes from Lesueurigobius sanzi, assembly GCA_900303255.1. NCBI lineage: Eukaryota > Metazoa > Chordata > Actinopteri > Gobiiformes > Gobiidae > Lesueurigobius > Lesueurigobius sanzi. The sequence goes on from OMNZ01084949.1 coordinate 10,982, forward strand.
ACATGGGTGGATTTACAGATGTACATTAAGCAGCAGATGTGAGTGTGGAATAATAATGGAATGTACACTAGATAAAACGTGAGAAAAAAAAGGAAGCGCAAAATATAAATCAAGTAATATAGTAATATATATACAAGAGACATATACCAATAAAATTCAGCAACATTTTATTGGTATATATAAAATGCATTTGGCGGTGGGTGGGGCCAGTGGATTTGTAGCGTTTTTCTGACACACTGTGCGGTCTACGGAAGTGTCACATACACAGTTACATTCTCCTTCAATTATTAGGGCATATCTAATAGAAAACAATAAAATTTAAATGACAATTAAAACAAATTTTGCTATGTGAACAGGACTGAAAGTAAAGGGTTAAATGGTGTCTGTAGGGAGCGGACAGATGAGTGTGTTAGTGATGAGGGATGGTAGAGGGTTCTGTATTAAAGGTGTGTGAAAAGATGTGAATATGGAAATGTGACCTGAACTTGATGACTAAATCCGGAGATACAACTTAGACGTGGGGACTAAGACCTGGATATGAAATAAAAACTGGACATGAAGGCCTTTGAATGATGGACATGATTTTGAAGTCTGATTTGGTGTTGTATATGCACTGTGAGATGTACATTGTCTATATTATGTCTATATGGAGATTGTTTATATTGTGTATATGTAAATTATTTATATTGTAGCGGTTTTAATTGAGTGTTGGACCCCAGGAAGAATAGCGACAGCATGACTGCGCTAATGGGGATCCTTTCAGTAAACAAACAAACAAACAATCTCATGGCATGTCATCGCTGTTTAGAAGATATATCCATGTTTTTTTTGTTTTTTTAATTGTTCTTTAGGGCGCCGCCATGTTTTTTTCTTCTTCAGGTAGTTTCTGGCAGGCTTTACGCTGGGTTACGTAATGCTGCCCTCTACCGCCAATAACAAAACAAAACACTAAACCTTTGTCTCCCAACAATGTTGTCATAATTCACGCAAAATACATATCACAGGGCACAAGTGGCTGGATTTTAAGTTGGCTGTTTTTTTTTTGGTGTTTTATTGTTTGTTTTCATTTTAACCTACCACATGACTTTTAACCAACCAATGCAGCCCAGTAATCAGCACAGAATCAGCACCTGCACTTTGGCGTGGGCCTTTAGCTTGAAAAGGGGGGAGCAGAAGGACAGAAAGGAAGGTTCCTGGAGGCACGGAATGGGTCGGCACAGGCCGCCGTAACGGCAGCAGCAACGTAGAGGACATGACAAAGAGACAGCGATCGTCATGGTGATGTGTGGCACACGCCGCACAGAGAAGGTGTGGAGCGGCAACGAAGGTGCGCGGACAGGGGGTTAAAAGACCAGAGGTCATGTGACCAAAGCCTCGATTTGAGGAAATTATGAATTCATAGGTTTATGTGAGAATAAAACCATGAAAATATATTCTCATAACCTCCAAATGTTTGCACATACTATATTTCAGGCACCCGGAAAAAAGGAAAATAAATTATATTTTA
>OMNZ01084954.1:0-14795 GCA_900303255.1 Lesueurigobius sanzi
TTATTTATTTTGATTGAATAAATAAAAGCCTAAAAGTGTCGTATGACAATGGGGTGGGCTGCTGGGAGTATGACCCATTTTCTATAGTTTTTCTCTTAAGCGTTCTGGTGTCTTAATTTCCCTCTCAACATTTTAGCACTAAAACAAAAGTATGTCTTCCTGATGTGTGTTCTAACCTGCAGCGTTTTGTAAAGTTTTATCACGTAGACTAGGTACTGGTTTTAGAGAAATCCTCCGGGACACGGGACACGGGGCTCAAAATCAGGAATAACTATACTGGAAGGTGCATTGCGCATTTCCTATATCTCCGCGATGCACAGCAAGGTCTTTCAAAGCGCATGCAAATTAGCCACATGGCATATGAACGCAAAACAAACAGGACTGTCCCGAACTGGGTAAACTGGGTAAACTGGGACTTTCCCATCAGAGCCATGTTGTGGAGTGACACATTTCATTCATAAAGCAGTGAAACAGTGATTTTGAGGCTTTCTTCTCTCTCGCCGTACCTTAATCCTCTGACACCGCTGCTCCGAGACACTGTAGCCCTGCTGCCGTTCATGAGGGGAACACAGCGTTTGTTTGTTTGCTTTGCTGTGCGTGTGCAACAGCGGTACAGTGGTTCTGCAGAGAGCAGCTGCGCGTCACTTCAAAGGAGCAAAGGTTAAAGGGGAGGAATTTTAACGCTGCGTTAATTTATTTTATCGCGATAATTCTACCATTTTGACGCAATGCGTTAACGCGATAATTTTCCCAGCCCTAATTTTTTGTGAAATATTCATTGCAGTGCCTTACTTCTCAACGAGCCACATCTCGCGAGAGTGGCTTGTTTACACACTGTAGTCCCGCAGACTCAGAGTTTAGAGCACACAGCAAAAGTTTCAGAGAAGGACTTATGGGACACTCTGACTGAGGCACTTTTAAAACTCTTAATTTCAACTGGCCCGGCTTTTACAGCAAAGACTGAGGCCTTGGTTGTGAAGAGCCACGGACCGTTGTTCACTTGTAGCTTTTGCTCTGCTATTTAGCTGTCATCTTCCTTCTCTGTGCTTCTCTGCTGGCTCCTTGCTCTGCTTCACTTTCGTGTTTTTATAACACCCAACCCAGCAAAATGGATTTATCTATGTAGCATTTATTACTTGTAAAACAAAGGCTGGTAGAAGCAAAATGTAAGGCCGTGTGATATGACGTTCATGATCAAATTGGCTCTTTTGAACAGTTCTTTAAGGCAAACAGATAGATCTTGACTATGAAAAGAGACGGATCTTACTTTGACGATTTTACACAAATTTACCCTGAACAAACCCAAGACTCTCAACAACAGCAGAACGCACTGCATAAAACTATGTCTTGACATGTTAGAATTTTATTTGTTGTTTTATTTGGTTGGACACACATGAGAACCATGCAAGTAAACACACCACTCCAGATCATAGCCTTGGGCTAATTTCCATCCGTTGTCCCACACTCGTACACAAACACACTCATTCATCCTGATCTATTGTACATGTTGTACATTGTACACCGACCTTTGAGATGACTCCTGTTGTGATATTGAGCGTTACAAAAACTGATTGATTGATTGATGTTTTTAGTGGTAGGGGAAAGGCGCAGATGTGAGCAGCCTCGCTTCTGTCAGTCTACTCCAGGGGAAACTGTGGCTACAAATGTTGCTTACCACCATCAGCATGGAGTGAATGAACCCCCCTCCCTTTCATTCGTGAAGTGCGTTGGGTGTGACTGTGTCATATGAAAAGCGCTATACATATACAGATTGCCTGTCCCTTTCCCTTAATTTGAGTAATTGTGACTTGACAAGTAAAGAAATCAGCCAGTGGAATGAGTATTTTAAAATGCAGTGTAATACCTACAATTACTCAGAATTGTAGATATTTTTATCTAAAGTAATTTTAACTTTTTTTTATTTTTTTTTATTATCTTTATTTCTACAGGGGCATTGACAAAAGTCGATTCAATTCATCCGTTAAAATATTTATAGCATTAACAAATTATTCACGTCTTGGCAGTTAATAGAGCAATTCAAAGACTGCATTTCCCATGTTGCTCCATAGTTTCGACTTAAAGAAGAAGAAGAGCTTTATTTATATAGCGCCTTTCACAGACATGATCACAAAGCGCTTTACATGAGATGATTTTTGTATTCACTCTAGTGGTAACCAGCTGCCCCTTGGGGCAGACCAACAGAGGTGTGGCTGCACACATCATGCGCAAAAATCTTGAATTGATGTGGAGTTCCATAATTCTGGTATTTGGTTCAGCAGCTTAGTGGCAAATAGTATAGGCGATCTGTCGAAAGTGTGTGAGGTTAGGTAGAGAAGACCAGGAAGTTCCAGTCTTTGCTGCCGCAAACGCAGAGGTTCGAAGAGTAGGACAGAACTAGTTAGTCCTCTTGGCAAAACACCATGTATCAATTTGTAGCCATAGCATGCCAGAGAGAAATTCCTTCTATGTTAAAGTGGCGTTAGTGACAGTATTGCATAGTCTGCATTTTGTAAGAAATATGTGTAATTGTATCCCAAGATGATGCGTATCGCTCTTCTCCAAGAGTTCCTATTGGGTCACATTTAGAGAAGACCATGCAGGAGCGGCGTATTCGAAATGGGGAAGCATATATGATTTATAGACACGAACAAAGTCTTAAAAAGTCTAAAAATCGACAACCTTCCGAGCAAAAAGATCTGCTTTGACACTTGGCGGCCCACATGGTCCACCTGTTTATCATGTTTTAATTTGTCATTGATCCATTCTCCAAGGTGCTTGTGTAATGGTACAAACTGCACAGGATAGTTCATAAACTTGATTCTACCCGCATGAACTGCATATTCCAGCGTTCTGCCCATGCTGCAATGTCCCCAAGGCATTGGTTTGTAATAATACCGTATCATCAGCATATAAATGACAGAGGTGTGTGTGTTCCTTATCATTTCACTACATGTTAAGTGTTTTTAACATTGTATGTGACAAATAAATCTATCTATCTATCTATCAAACCTTCAGATGTAGCATGACTTTTTATCCAAGTTTCTGTGATGTTTATAAACTACAATTAAAATTAAAATTAAAAAAACTAAAATTAATCGCGATTAAAGAATAGGGTTGGAGCTAATGGTGAACCTTGAGGGACTCCTGATTTGAGCGGTAGCCGAGATGAGATAGTGATCTGTCATTTAGATAGCTGGAAAGAAAGTTTCCCTCTTATGCTGTATGCAGGTAACTTTTGTGAGATTGCAGCATGTGGTACACTATCGAAAGCAGCAGCCAAGTCCAGGAAAATTGCACAAGTTGAATGATTCTGCTCACTATTGTGTAGACATTTGTGGTAGAAGTACACAAGTTGGTCAGTGGTTGAATGATATAATTTCCTTATTGATTAGGGTTTTGAGTATTTTGACGACATTTGTTATAAGTTATAAGGATCACTTTTGGTACCTTTTTGTTTGTAGATGGGTGAAACATATGCATATTTCCTGTCGGATGGCAAAATTCCTGTTGCTAAATATTGATGAAAAAGAAAACACAAGGGTGTGGACAGTGAAGCACGACAGTTTCTAATAAATTTGTAATCCCATCTGGTCCTGTTGACTTTGAAGTGTCCAGTGATGCGAGAATGTCTAAGATGCTGTTGACATCAATATGCACAACAGAGATTCATTTTTCTGCTCTTGACGGGATGGAAGGGAAGAGATACCTTGTTGTTTTTGCCCGATTTGTAAAACATTGATTGAAAATTTCTGCTTTTGCTTCATCCGTGTCATATGTTTCAGCATTGTGGACTAATTTAGATCATTTTGATGAGGCTGGGCCAATGGCGGGGCCAATGTACAGTTCTTTGGCTGTTGGTGCCATTTTTTGGATTACAGTTTAAAGAAAGCATCAGCTTGCAGTTTCCTTGCAACAGCAAGGAAACTGTACTGTCAAAGTAGGGTTTCTTGTGTTGTCTCAAATGATTATGAAGTTTTTTCCGAGCACTGGAAAAACAGCTATAATGGTAAGGGTTATGGGTTTTGCCAATCAAGTGACTTTAAAGATTTTAACTGCTGGTAAGTTATATCTTGTGCATTTTTAGATAGTTTGTTATATTTTGCTGTACGGTGCTGTCCAAAGATGTTACAACCCTCATAGATTGTTTGTAGAAAGCAATTCCAGTTTGTTTCAATATCATTTGAATTTAGCAGAGCATGCCAGTCAATATTAAGAAGATGGTCACGTAATCCTTGCCAGTTATGAATGTACAGCTTTAGTGAGCTATGTAATTTGGATTGGGGTATAAAAGCTGTGCTGTACATGAGTGAGGCAGAGACCATTGAGCTGTCAGATGTACCCAAAGGGGGTAATATTCCGTTGATTTCTATGCAGTTGGGGTTGTTGGTAAGGACAAAGTCCAAACAAGTTTGGTTGTTACATACACATTTTTCAAATGGTAAAAATCATCCCTATTATAACTTTGATTAAGTGGAATAAAAAGATGAAGCCGACAGTGATAAGTCACTGAAACTAGCTTTTGTGTCAGAGCCAGTCTTTAGAACGGCTCTTTGAAATGAACAGATCCCAAAGACTCAGCTCCCTGTAAAGAGAAATTTGTTTGGAAAAGGGAAGCTGCTCATAGTGACACAATCGCCATACCGCACTCTCAAGTCCACATGAAAAGCATAAAGCAGCCTAGACCTGGACAGCTCACTGTTGTCATATTTACATACATGTATTTAATGCAAATTGTCTCATGACAATGCATTTGTTTTCTGATTAATTTCTACAATAGTAATTTTAAAAAATTGCAATAATCATCTAATAGTTAGAATCGGGATATATCAGGATTGTAACATACCTATGAATTGTATCGCCAGGTATAAGGCAATGCGGAAGCCAGCGGAAGAAAGAGGCGGCACACGCACATGAGCAGAAACTATAAAGACTTCTTTCTGCAAATTACATTTTCAGTTTACTCTTGCAATGAAATCTCTTCTTTAGTAGCTTCTACACACTCCAAACTTTACAGTCTTGAACTTAACAATATTACGTAAATTTGTTCATTAAAAAACTGAACAAGATATTGAAAATCCCCTTTGAACAAATCCTTGTAACTAATGTAGGCTAACATTATAAAACCATACATTTAAATCTGACTTTTTCCATTATTTTAATTTTGTTGCGGAAAATATATGCAATTTTGGCCATTTTCACACATAATATGGCAGAAAACGTGCAATACAATTTTATCTCATATTTATATCATTACACATATTTTCCCCCCTATTCACCTGCAGCATCTCGCCTCAATAACTCCATTGTAACAGTATTGGCCTGTCACGTTCTGCTGTCAGATTTTGAGAATTACTGTGAAGAAAAACAATTTCACGACTGTCACAAGTACTGTTGCCATGGGGGGGGGGGGGGGGGGTCTGTTGTAATGGCGGGGAAGGTTGTGAGTGAGTCATGAGGATGTAGACACCACACGAGACTGGACTTACCACGCTTCAACGACCGGTGAGCTACCAAACCCACAAGAAGACAGATTTCAGTCTCTTATTATAGCGGTTCCCAAATGTTTTTGAACATTACTTAGATTTTGTTGTAGAAAAAATATAGCCATTTTTTTACACATAAAATGCCTTATTTTTTATATGAAAACATAAAATGAAGTAAAACTGGCAATACTTTCTTTCCTCATATTTACATTGTTTCAAATTGATATCACTCAATTGACATTTTTCCCTATTCACCTGCAGTGTCTCCCCTTACATTACATAAAATATTTGACTGGATTTCTCAAATGATGTATTTTTACACTTTATATACAAAAAAACAGTAGCATTTTTCATCTTGAAATCATCTTGGGGCCCCCACCCAGTGTCTGGTCTTATACATGCATTGTACAATGTACACCCTGCATATACAGTGCTCAGAACAACCACGCCCACGCTCTCTTGCGCCATCAGGCCGCTGACACACATCCTACATATTTTTGCTGCTTTTCTGCTTAGCTTTCATTGTGGTGAAGTGCAAGAGGCCACACAGGCGTAGCGCATTACGCTTGACGCACTTGCGTGCCCACATACGCAGGGGGTGTGTCTGGGCCCTCAGTCGGCTCTGCTGAGACCTTCCTAAAATGGCAGTTTGTGTTTGCATGGACATCTGAAGCATGTCTATAGCACCCCAGTTATGTGCAGTGGCCCAGAAGCACAGAACTATTCTACACCCTCAATTCATTACATAGCTTCAAATGATGAAATGTGGTGACAATTTAAGGGGAGACAGTGCAGACAAAAGTGCTTTTTTTCTTCAAGTTTGCTCTCTTCACATATATTTTCACCTGGAAATAAATAAATGACCTAATCTTTACAATAAGGAGAGTAATTATTGCACTGACTGAACATTTCCCCAAAGAACTACAGTCTGTCATTTACCAGAGTTATATGCGTAGCACTCTGATTTGAGTTCTACACATTATCAATCTGGGTTGACTCTTATTCAATCCGCTCGTGAAAGGGAGGGACCATTACAGCAATACTTCAAGATAAATGGGTGAAACACCCGTTAGTACCCGCCTACCGTACTTTTGCTGAATCCAGTCAGAGAAAAACACAAATGTCTCTTTGCTCCTTTTCAAAGCAGAAATAGTCGGCATTTCAGCTAAAATTGTGTCAATTGCGGCATTAAAAAGTTAGATGTAGCCATGTTTGTTATTCTTCAGCAGGGCAATTGGGTGCGACATCATACCATGTCCCGCCTTAGACCCCAATGCAGGCACGTCATTTGGTAGGGTTGGGTATCGGTTGGGTTTTATCCGATACTGGTGCCTACTCAGTATTATTTAAACGGTACCGGTGCTTCAACGGTTCTCGAACCAGTACTTTATAAAAACGAAACCGCACACTTTTATTTCCAATAATGGTCATTTATTTAATAAAACACTGTTTCTTTCAGTGTTTTCATCATTTATTTGAGCTTAAACACCTAAGTCACTGTCTTTAGTGCAGTCTCAGACCCACCAGGCAGAGAATCTTGCTTTCTTAAGAAAAATTGTTTTTCGGTACCAATTTGTTTTTCGATACCAGTAGTACCTTCATTATTTTTTCGATGCCATACTGGTGTCGTTTAACGTACCCATCCCTAGTCATTGGTCCCGCGATTAGCAGAGTCGTGCCGAGCGTAAGTGATTGTAGTCTTTCAAGATGTATTTCCCCGAGTTTGTGAAATTACAAATCTGTTAACCTTGAGCTGCAAGGTTAACAGTATGGCAAATTGTAACTTCAATGATCGTTTTCTCAAAATGCATTTGTATCCTGTCAGTCAGTGCTGAAATTCCTCTGGTGTAAATGAATGAAATTGAAGTGCGAGACTGTTGAAATTGCAATGCTGCCAACTATCTGCCAACTGTTCTGTCACTTGGCTTTGGCACAGAGAGTGAGAGGGCAAAGGCAGCGGCAGCTATACACATTGGAAAAATGGAATCACGGACAGCTATATGTCTAAAATAACTTTACTTTCTTACTGTAGTAGAGCCTTGTATACTAAATATACATTACTCATTTCTACACCTCTTCTCCAATGACTTAAGATGTAGGGAAATAACTGAATGCACTGCAAAAAGTTACATTTTCTTGAAATAAGTACACGTAGGTAAGTAAGTAAATACTTAGTCATAGTGATTTATCCACTAATAACTCGTTGATTCAAGGCATTGAATCCCCTCTGAAAAAAATCATTGTAACTAATACACCAACAATATAAAACCACACATTTAAACCTGGCTCTATCCATTATTTAGATTTTGTCACCAAAAATAGTTATACACAATTTTGGCATTTTTTACACATAAAGTGCCTTATTTTCATACAAAAAAATTAAATGACAGAAAATTTGCAATACATTTCTTCCCTCATATTAACAAAAGTTTAAAATTGATATCATTTAATTGAACATATTTTTCCCTATTAGCCTGCAGTGTCTCGCCTTAAGAGTTTAAGGTCTATTTGAAAATTATATTCCCCAAACTGCATCTGGTCCGGCCCCCCTGGCAAGTTCAAAAACTCAATGTAGCCCTTGCATCAAAAGTTTGAGCATACGTGTTTTAGCCTTCTACAGTACATGGATTACTAGTATCAGTCAGCTGTCACCATTTTGAAAGTGTAGATACATATTTTGTTTTTGCAGTTCTGAGCCACTGTTTCTCATGTTGCCATTCTTCCTCTTCACTAACTGGCTTTTCTCTACCACAGCTCTAAAACTAACAGTGTCTACATCTGATTGACTGATTTACGGTGAATATTCATGATCCTTGCCTGTAGACCTGCCCCGGTTCAAGCCTGTACATCTGCTCAGGCTGCACCCTCCCATTACCCTCCAGCACTCTGCCAACATCTGGCCGACTTACAGTAATTAATAAGCGCCTTTTCACCCATGCCCTTGTGCAGATGGGAGATTGGCAGAACCTGTCAGAACTCTACGCTGATGCCCTCAGTGTGAAAGACAGAAAACACTAATAGGGACATGGGACATCCCTGTCACGTACCTCGCTATGAACACAACAGGACGACAGGGCTCTTACCATTCTTAGGGGTGCGTGTGGGGCTACCTAACGCCACATGGTTATAGTTATGCTGATGGGCACCTGAAATGACAAAAGCAACATTCAGGGTCAATGGGACAATTCTGTATCAGATGTAATACAGAAGGCAATGTCTTGTCCTCAAGGCTGAATACACTCAACCAGCTTTAATTATTTATTGTTTTTATTATAAACATAATTGTTTTTTGCATCTAAGACCAGTAGCGGCTCCAGAGATTTTTTGTTGATGGGGCGGGGGGGGGGTCATAATTATTTAAAGGAGGGTCATGTCTTTATATATACTTAATAGTAAATGTAGGCCTAATATGTTTCACAAAGCACTTAACCTAGAATTGGCACAGGATTAAACTTATTTAGCTTCCAACCTATGGATAGAAATTGGTAGCCATAAAAAGGGGAAAAGGAATCAGTGCAATTTGTGGCTACTAACTTTTGCTTTAATACAAATAAGTGATGATGAGGCTGTGACATTCCCAGACTGTTGGTGCCATTGACTGTAATATATCATTCTTCTGATGCCAAAAACAGATAATAGAACCACTCAGAATGGCTTGAAATATAAGCCTCATAAACATGAGACCTGCTCTCTCTCCTCTGCTCAGCTGTGGACAGGGGAGAGGGCTGTTCTCTGCTCCACTGTGTATGGGGGCAAAGGACACATGGACAACATGCATCGAGAGAATAAAATTTGCTCCCAGTCCAGAACTGAACTGTGATAAAAAACATTCTGTCTCTGGATAAAACACATGAAACATGACAACACAGATGTGCACGAGGCTCCTCAAGGAGAGGACGTGCTCGTGTTTTGCCTATTTCATTCAATGATCTGCACAATGTATAGGTTATATGCAACACAGTAACCTATACTGTAAGCCTCAGCGTGACTTCAGTCTGCGTAACAAAGAAAGCACGATCTAACAGGCACAGAATCATAAGGAAGAAAGAAGAAAGGAAGCAATCTAAAGGCACGTAGCATTGTATTATGCTGTGCAAAATCATTGAGTAATAAACTGTCACTTTGGTTGTGGACAAATTGCAAGATTTGGTGGAGAGAATTTAAGAGAGAGCTGTGCGCTCCTGAACACGCAACAGGACAGCCTTTCCTCTCTCTGTCCTTTCTCTCTCTCTCCATCTCTTTCTCCTTAACGCAGGCCTGGGTCGTGGATGGGGGTTCCTATGGGGGGGTCAGAGGAAATTTTGGGAGGGTCTTGAGACCCCCCAAGACCCCCCCTCCTCAGTCTGACACTGAAACTGCCTCTCGCCTGCACCTCACATCAGACAGAGGTCTCTGCCTGCGCCTGACTCACAGCAGGCAGATGTCTCTTTATGCCAACATTTGATGAGTGTAGTGAAATATTGCAGTATTGAAATAAGTGCCTTTTCTTAGCTTCTCAATCACTCTGTGAAATCCAGGACTGCTCTTCTGAGTTGTTAACTTTTGCACATTTTGTACTATCAACTGTGCATTGATGATACATTGACCTGATTCATAATACAACTGTTTAACGGCAAAATGAACTAAGGTGGAATTAAGTTTTTCTGTTGAACAGCAAGAAATGACAATGACAGAAGACTGAGTATTAATTAAGCCACAGAATTCATTTATTGAGGTTGTGGGGTCAGTCACAATTTGCGCCTCCATTCCAAGGCTGCTGCAACACTTTCCCCTTCAAATTGGATCATCTAGCACTTTTTTATTTTATTGTTTATTCATTTGCTAGTGGAATTAACTAGTTTAGTATATACAGCCTTGGGAGCAAGAGCAGAACTGCAAAAAATGTGAAAAAGTAAGGAAGACACAGAAAGGCTTACACAACAGTAAAGAAATCAAACTTTAAGGCGAGACACTGCAGGTCAAATGGGGAAAAAATCTATTGAGTGATATCAATTTGAAACTTTTTATGTAGCTTATACTGACATAAATATAATTAAAAAATGTTTTTTGAACGAATTAACTTTTCTGTCATTTTATGTTTCATATAAAAATAAGGCATTTTATTTGGAAAATGGATAAAATTCCCTATATTTTCAGCGACAAAATCTAAAAAATGGATAGAGCCAAGTTTAAATTCATGATTTTATTTTGTTAACATAGAACAAAGATTTGTTCAGAGAGAATTTTGGATAGCTTTTGGATAGTTTTTTTTTTTTTTTTAATAAACTAGTTATCAGTAAACAAGTAAATAACTAAAAGTTGAAAAATCCATCTGAACTAACTTTTAAAATGTTCTTCAGTACAAGACTGGGAAGTTTGGAGTCTGAAGTGGATATTTTGTCAACACAATATGAGAATTATGCATTTTGATAAAAATTGTCATTGAAGTTACAATTCCCATATTGTAACTCCTTATTGTAAATATTAGGTTGTTTATTTGTTTCCAGGTGAACATATATGTAAAGATAGCAAACTAGCCAAAACCTAAAATAGAAAAACTTTTGCCTGCAGTGTCTGCCCTTATATAATGGAAAAGCTTATGGTATAACCTGTACAAACTAATTATCATGGTGATAACTGCAAATCAAGAACATAGTTAAAATAAGATTCACCAAATGAATAATAAAAATGCACATAAATATCAAAAGAAAGATCTGGAGCTGCGTCAGAGTCGGCAGCTGTCTGTGACCCCAGTGTTACCTGCAAAAACATTTCATCAAAGAGAATTCTGAAGCTCGCAGGCGGAAACTGTACGGCTGCCATACAAGATTCATAACGCGTCCTGGAAACATGTTCGCACATAACTGCATAATTCACAAATCATAAATGTGTTATTGTCAATGTCCGTGTTTAAGATGCATCAAAGGTGTGAAAACTGTGGGAAAAGAGTTGTCCTTGAAAAACCAGAGTGTGTGCAATATACACAACACTACAAAATGATGACACCGAACAACAATAACGCAACACACAGAAGACAGACAGTTCCAAAAGAGTTACCAAGTAGACAAAGGCCTCAGCACAGTCAAAAATATATATTTTATTTGGAATATCCAAATAAAATCTTTTTGGCACATAAAATCATTTTTCAGATTTTCATTTTCAGATTATGGGTCAGTTTGCTCTCTTAATACAGTGGCCACAAGTTTATATACCCTGTCTGAAATTTTGATTTTTCTGGCCATTTTTAAAGAAGATGGAAGAGAACACTGATAGCTTGTGGTTGTGTGAAGACATTTATTGTCAAACAACTGTTTACCAGCAAATAGCTTCAGCTGAAATTCAGGACTCTCTCAAAAAAAGTGGTATGACTTTCTCAAGATGAACAATAAGGGCTGCATGGTCGAGTTGCAAGAAGAAAGCCATTACTATACAAATACCACAAAATATCTTACAATATTCCAAACAGCACATAAAGCCTCAACATTCCTGTTTAACATTTCAGTTATTTGAAGCATGAGACCAACATTGAACTTTTTGGCCACAACCATAGACTTGGGAAAGAAAAACACTTTCCCAGCCGTGCAAGAGCATCCAAGAGTATATCCACTCCACTGCATAATGTAATTAATAATGCCTCAATCTGGAGGATATCTCTCAGATATTTCTTCAAAAGAGCCACTAATACACACTTCTCCTCGCCATGAAATGCAGTGATCTCTATCGGTGCTATCATTGTTTGACGGAGCAAGCAACACAAACTAAGGGGGCCGGGGCTTGGCAAATGATCAATTGGAGTGATTCTGACTTGTCAAGTAAAATATCTGCCATTGGAATAAGATGTTTTGCATTTAAAATAAAAAAATATACACGTATATACAGTATATATATTTGCAGTAAAATTAGACTTATAATCCAAGTGCACAACATCTTATTTTCTTAAATTACATTGAAAAATAATTACAATTTGCTACTAACATAGTAGAATGAATTATATACTATATACTATCTCATTCACATTTGCAGGGTTTGCCAAACGCGGAGGAGAAATGGTCTGTTTAAAAATGGATTGCAGCCGACTGCCGCTGCCTGACCACATCTGTCAGAGGCTGCAGCGTGCCTACATGTGCCTGACTGTGTCTGAATGTGCCTGAACGCCTCACAGAGAGCAGGGCTATATAGATGGATGTGTTCGAGTGCCTTGACTGACACTGGAATTCTTAGTTCTTCCACATGAAGGATCACTCACAGAGACTCAGTGAACATGTGTAAGGGTGTGTTGCTTTGTTTACAGGGAGAGTCATGAGGCTCTGTGGATCTGAGTCTGTTTGGATCAGCAGTGATTCAGACACTGGGCTGAATAGTGAAGCATTTGAAATTGAGTGATATGAAGTTGGAACTTTTGCTGACCTAAATATTAAATAGATTTCCGGTTTTCTTTCATTTTATGCTAATATATAAAATAATTCATTTTATGCATAAAAATAGTCAACATTGCCTTTATCTAAACAATGGATATTTGCAACAAAGATTTTGTTCAGACGGGATTTTGGATGTCTTGTTTAGTTTTTTATAAACTAGTTGCATCGTGTGCAGTTCTGTGAACAGAACAGACTAATGTGTTATTATTCATAAATCTAATCAAAACGTTTGTGTAGGTTCTCAATCGTACAGGAGTTAACAATTGTAGAAAAAGGCTCTCTATTTCAGCATCTGTATTCCATGCTTAAAATAACTGGGCGTTTCGCTCCTTATATCCCAAGAGCTTCTTCATCAAGGCCCAGTATTTCAAAACTTTGAATCTGGATAATAATGATCCAGATTTCCAAATCCGCTGATTCAAATCCATGGATCTGAGATTGATATCCCAGTATTTCAAAACGTTGCAGGATTGGATTAAAATGATCCTGATCCTCTTGGATAGGGATTTCCATATCCGTCTCTCCTACTGGATCATAGATAGGAAACAGGAAGTGATACTGAACATGTCAATCAAGGAAAATAGACCTTGGCTGCATCTGAATAGAGCAAATCGGTAAGAGGACTAAGCCAAAACCGGAAGTGCGTCAACGTCCGCCATGATACGTGCTGTCTGAATAGTCCTGTCAGTTTAGGAAGGAGCTAGGGATAGGAGCCTCTAAACTTCCTACATAGCCTCTTTAGCATAGGGACCTCTGCAGGTTCCTAGCTGACGATTAGGAGCTAAGAGGCATCCCACAATCCTTTGCGCCGTTCCCACAAGTGTTTTGTTTTTGCACTCGAGTGTTTTCAAAAATTTCCAATCTCTGCACGGACACGGTTCATGATTGACAGACAGTGTTTACTTATATAAAATGATCTGCACAAGACAAACTTTATAAAAGTGACTATAAAGAGTCTCCACAGAGCCTTGCTATTTAAAGATCACTGCAGGATATGGACTAAGGCAGTTTCATTACGCATTTCGTTTTAGTTTAGAATGAAAGCAATATGCAAATTAGCTACATGCTTTAAGCTCCATAATAACGTGGAGGAGCGGCACTCTTAATACGGCTCTGACATGAACCAAAGGACAGGATAATGTGTCCAGGTCATATCTGTGATAGAGGTGAATCTGAAACTGCTTTTTCTTATGGGCTGTTTTCTGTCTGCCTTCATTTAAGTGGCTCATGAAACTTTCAGAGACAGTGATGAAGCGTGCTACTACTGCTCTTTATTGAAAACCTGTTGACGTCAGTGGTGTGCAGTAAAATACAGACATTTTAGCCTCCAGATTTCACAGATTTATTTTAATGAATATTATGTACTTTGTATTGTTGCTAACTGTATGAATTTGCCACCCCCTAGTGTCTGATCTGTAAACTTAAAATTCAAACTGTTTGCTGACGTAACTTCCCCCGTTGTTTCCACTGAGTGAGGATGGTTGGATTGTGTGAGCACAGCATAGCTCCTAGTCCCTAACTGCATAGTGATCTAAAGGTTGACCCCACTAAAGTTTAAGGAGTTAGGAGCTAGTGTTAGAAGTTAGAGGCTATAATTTGACTGATTCGGATTGGGCCCTTGTCTTGTACAACTATGAAATGAATTGTAAGTTACTTTAAATGAGTGAGGAGAGCTCATTCATCATTGCTAGATCTTTAGTTTGTTTTTGCTATATGACAAATGGTTTAATACTGTAACATCAAAAACATTGTAGACAGTGTTGCAATAGAGCAAACATTTTGTGTAGACCTAATAAGCTCACGGACATAGGCTAGGCAAACTTTCCAATAAAGAAATCATAGCCTTTTTGGAACAAATGTATCAAACATTTATTTTAACCTTAACTCTAAATTTTAAGTCTACATACAGAATTAG
>OMNZ01084974.1:9907-20463 GCA_900303255.1 Lesueurigobius sanzi
ATCCATCCCCATATCGGATTCTCTTATTTTTTTTTGCAACACGAAATAATCCAAAAGTAATGTAACTTTCTTGAGGCTGTAATTAGAGTAATTAGTAATTTGTAACTAATTACTTTTTCAAAGTAACTTACCCAACACTGAAAAAAAAAATATATATTTGTTTGTGTTTTAAATGTTTACACTCCCATTTTATTTTTAAAGTCTGGATGTTTGTGTTCATTTTCCTGTTTAGTGCGTCAGGAAAGTCATGTGAGAACTTCTGAAGATGACAGCTATCCATGACATGTGAAGTCGGAACATGTACATGGTGAAAAGAAAAGGTGAGAGTACGGTCCCCTGGGGTGCCCCAGTGCTGCAGACCAGGGGTTTTCAACTGGTTCTGCCCCAGGGACCACCATTCAGACTAAGCAGTAGTCTGCAGCCCACTGTGTGTGCCATATAGGCCTATTTTTTTTGTATAAAAACAGGTCATTTTACAATGCTTTGTGTTCTCAAATGTTTAAAATAACAAAAGTAGAATTATTAATTGATATATCACCTTGATATTCATGAATATTCAATATGCAGCGGCCCTAGTGTATTTTTAGTAGTTAAACTGGATAGCAAGTCACGGACCACCAGGGGGCCACGGACCACTGGTTGAAAATCCCTGCTGCAGACCACCACGTGTACAGTCCGTGAGGTTCGCATGTTCAGGGTCAGCAATATGTCCGTACACTCCCAGCTTACCCCGCTGCAGCACCGGTCTGATGGTATTGAAAGTGTTGGAGATTTCAAAGAACCTGACTCACACGGTGTTCCCAGAGCAGCAGGTAGATGACAGCGTCCTCTACTCTGATGTTCAGCTTGTCCTCAATATGCAGACTGGCTGTCCGGTCCCTTTTACTTGTACTGTTTTGTTTTTTCTTATACATTTTGTTCCAACCTCCCCAAAAGGTCTAGGTCAGCAATTCCCAAACTTGAGTGTTGCAGTGTTGAACCTCAATTGTTTTGTCTTAATTTTACACATAAAGTCCAATGAAAAAGTGACAATAGCGCAAATTAGATTCTATATAATGAGATTCATAGAAAGTCTTTTATAAACTCAATATATTTTTATGTGAGTGATTTGTGGACAACCTTTGGAAGCCCCGCTGCAGTGGCTTCCCACTTTGGGAACAAGTGGTCGAGGTCATACATTGTACATACATTTTATTATTTTTTTACCCAGTATTTTGTGGTGCAATAGAAGATGTAGAGTGTCACTATTTGAAAAATCTTTGTGTGAAAAAAATACCTGCCTTGAGTGCTTTTTAAAAATGATTATTATAAAAGTATTAAGTCTAAGTCGTGGTTTCATCCGTGTGATTTCCCGGTGTGATGTTTTCTCAGAGGAACTTTAATTATCACCTGAATACTCGTCTTTTTCCTCTCTGTTACATACAGTATGTGCTATTTGCAGCTCCTCAAAACCCAACTTTATAAAAAAAAATATATCAAAGTTTCTCCCGATAACAGGTGATCAGAACTGAAGTGAAATTTCACGTCTAAAGTACATCCATTTCATCAATTTTAAGTTTAAAAAAATGTATCCTCTCTCCAAGAAAAAGTAAACAGTAAACATGCTAAATAAATCATATTTTTTTCTTCTCTTTGCAGTTTTTTTTTTGTATTTCCTCTAAAACGGACCCATGGGCTTGTCTTTTGAACCCGAAGCTGGTTGGACGGGGCTTGAGCGGTTGTTTCATCTGGTCGCCCCGGGCCTGATGGGATCTGACTGGGCCCGTCCCGAGTGGGCAGCCCCTCTCAGCGGCTCGCCATCAGCCTCCATAAACAAAACAGGCAGCAGGGACTTCAAATGTGGGCTCACATGTAAACCAGCCAGGTGGGTGCAGCCTCGAGAGGAAGCTAAAGCAGCACATTTGCAGATAAAACAAAAGCTGGTTAGTAATCTTTTGATGTTTGTGAGGTTCTTCTTCATTTTATGTAATTAAGAATTTCCATTGTAGGCAATGGGGGTCAGGAACAAATTAGTTAAATGGACAATTTGCATGTTCACCCAAAGTTGGCCCCATTTGTTTCCACTGAAAGCAAAACTAATTGTTAAATGCATTTGTTTTTTTGCATATTAAGGCGACACACTGCAGGTGAATGAGGAAAAAGTTTAATTTTGTGATATCAATATGAAACTTTTGCTGTAAGTTACTGAAATATGAGAAAAATGTATTAGAAGTTTTCTGTCCTTTTATGTTTCCACATAAAAGTGTGGTATTTTATGCATAAATGACATTCACATAACGCGCTCAACTCACAAATGAACTCTGACTGGGTGCTAATTCCTGGGAACAATACGGAGCTCCTAGCTCCTAGAGCCCATCCACACGAAGACAAACTCAGACTTAGACGCGAAAGTATTCTATGAAACCCATGTATCATCCACATGAAGCCGGCCTTTTGGGGGTCTGAAAACGATAGGTCCCAGAGTGGAAAGATTTTGAAACGCTGTTTTCGCAGCTCCGTTGTTACTGCCTCTCCGCAGCTTTCCTAAAACGATGACATCACAGTGCCAGCGTTGTACTTCTTTTGCATAATCTACTGACTTATAATGGCTTTATCAACCCAATTCAGGCTGTTCTGACCGTTATACGCCTCTGCTTCACTGCAGATTCTGTCTTTGTTTTTGTACTGACAGCTACAGTCCATTCACTGGCGGCATTTCTCTCGTCCTGTGAAATCTCAAACATTACTCCTCCTCTTTGTTTCTTCTGTAAATAAAAAAATCCACCAAATAGTTTCATATCACTGTGATGGGTCTGTTTACATTAGAGAAAGTTTACTGTGCATGTGCCGTCTACAGTGTTCTGCTTTGGGAGGCGTCCTGTAGTGGTGTCACAGCGCCACACACAGGCCTGGAGCTGTACTACAGCGTTTCCACACACATGAGTAGATCCATGTGGATGCCCACATTTACTGCACGGGCTTCATGTTTGCGGAGAATGTTTTTAAAATTATAAGCATTTTGTCTTCGTGTGGATATGGCCCTAGTCAGGTTCAACTTTATAGCCTGTTAAACGTTTCGGGCGTCTCCCTTCTTCAGTGTCAGGCAAACAAACACACAGGTGCAATCAGTTATACAGTCATGGCCACTAAATGCACATTCCGTATTTTATGCATAAAAATGGCCTAAATTGCTTATATTTTTGCTGATGAAATGGATAGAGACAGTTTTAAATTGATGGTCTTATTTTGTTGATATATTAGTTACAAAGATTTGTTGTATTTTGGATATTTTGTTTACATTTTGAATAAGTTAGTTATTAAAAATCCCTTTGAACAAACCATCAGAATATTGTCAAGTATGAGACTGGAAAGTTTGGAGTCTACAGATGCTACTGAAATGGAGAAGTTGTCACCACTATGTGAGAAAAATCCCTTTTGAGAAGAAGGTAACTGAAGTTACAGTTTCACATTTACTTCTATGAAGGAATGTTGATCCAGTGCAATAATTACACTCCTCATTGCAAAAATGTGGTAATTTATTTGTTTCCAGGTGAAAGTATGCAGTATGTTAAGAGAGTACACCGGCCCAAAACCTGACAATTAAAAATCAATCAATCAATCAATTTATTTTTGTAACGCCCAATATCATAACAGAAGTCATCTCAAAGGTCGGTATGGACAAAAACAAATCAATATCAGACATCAAGAATGATCAAAAATAAGTTATGCCTGCAGTGTCTCCCCTTAAAACATGAATTTAGTAGAAACAGCTGACACCAGCTTAACTTGAGTTATAACTACAATGGTAGCTGACCAAAATTTTCTTACAGATTCTTGTGAAGTGACTTACATAGTAATAAAATAAGCAACATAATGCAGTCAACGAAAGGACCAACCATAGCTGTGAAATTCCTCTGTTTTTAATATACAAGAGTTTCATGATGAACTGTGCCCAGGTTTATGGCTCCCAGGTGAAACATCCAAGTGTAAAAAATGCCTGTAATCAAAACATATAGAAATGGTCCTTACTGCGCAATAACAAATGCGGTTATTTCTTATTTAAGGCTGAATTAGTGTTGCATTGCTAAATGAAAAGTCCCCCACGAGGACCTTTTATATTGTATTTTACAAACCAGTGGGTTTGTGCCTAAATATGGTGAATGAGGAGGAAGCTTTTGTTATAACTTTTTTTTTATAAATGCGTGACACACATTGTACTGTATTTAAATGCGCAATGCTATTTAAACAGCTTGGATTAATTTGTCATATAGGTAACACAGAGAGACTGAATGTGCTTTCTTTTTTGTCTCTTTAGTTTCATTGCAGTGGTTCTCAACTGGTAATCGAAAACGCCAAGCCCAAATAAGATTTGAATTTAGTATATAAATAATCATTGGTGGCCATTTTCAATTTCTGCGTAGTTTGGCCCCTAAACATCGTAGCTATCATGTCAGTCCACAACAATGATAATATCCTCTCTGGGACAAGCTAGTGAAGAACATACGCTACTGAACCTTGAAGTAATTTATCAGCAAACCACGTTCATGCTTTACGCTTGCATCGAGAACTTCCATTCAGTAGCACCCGCAGACTCCAACTTTCCAATCTTGTACTTAACAGTATTCTGAAGATTTGTTTAGAGGGATTTTTTAAATATTTAATTCCTAGCCTGATTTGTTTATTTATTTATTAGTTTAGTTTATTTGGAAGGGACAGAACAAACGTTGCATTACATAACCATTGCCATGTCCATAGGCCATCTAGCCAGAGGCTAATTTGCAGACCTGGTCCCTAACACAAAACAAAAATGAGACACATAGGCATTAAAAGAACAGTACAACAGAATGCTATTTACAGAATACATTAAGAAGATGCAGTGATTACAGGCTTGGTTTATTTTTAGCCTCTGCGTTGAGTTTTTAATCCCAAAAAACAAGGCAAAAACTTTCACAGATTTATTCACTAATACATAGTTTATTAAAAAACTAAACAAGATATCCAAAACCCGCTCAGAACAAATCTTTGTAACTAATATATCAACAAAATAAAACCATACATTGAAATCTGACTTCCCCAGGAAAGAAAAAATATTCAACTTTTGGGTCCCGATCCACCAGTTGAGAACCACTGGTTTATTACTACTATGGGGGTCATTTTCCAGGTGTTTGCTCATGTGCAAAAAGAGTCAGCGTTGTTTGCACATTTTTTGCTCACTTTTACATTTCAGATTTGGGGTCTAATACTGTAATACACACTATTTCAAATGGTAAATTAGCTGGAACATGACCAAAAATAGCTATATGCTATTTAGCACCTGTCTTGATAAATGATCCTCTAAGTGTATTCCAACTGTCCCAAATCTAGAGGGAAAGTAATTGTCTACAAAACTATTTCCATATTGAACAGGATTTGAGAGGACAGAGCCACTCTCCGTAACTGCTGCACCACTTTTTACCTGGGCGCTGATTTATTTGATTTCACTGGGAGCTTTGCTAAGCTGCCGGTGAGAGGCACAGTGCTGTTGAATGATTTAGTAGTGAGATGTAGCACATACTGAGAGCGTCTTGCAGACAAATTCCCTTTTTATTTCCTAATTGCTGTGGAGAGGAATGGGCTAGTTTTGTAAAAAAGATGACAATTACATGGGGATGCTCACAGTTACAGCGAAACAGGTCTATTTCTGTGCATGAAGTATGCAAGCAACAAACCAAGAGAAGTGTTTGTGGAAAGTCCTTTGTTGATTGCTCACAAAATTGAACCACAGTTTTCTCAATTTAGTGCTGATGATGATCACGATTTTTCTTTTGGGTCACTCAATCAATCATGATTTTTGATTTGATTTAATTTAGTCAAACCACATAAACTTTTACTATTATGATTTATGACAATAGACAAGAAATGCCTTTTAAATAAATGGCCCCTGCTGCTGAGTTCATGGTGGCCAGTGAAAAGGACTTTCAGGTAAAATAATATGACATTTTTGTGAATCCTCTCAATGTCAAATAATGATCAGGGAAAACATCCTTCCTGGGTCACCCAATAGGATGACGCATTGGAAATGCTACAGATTGGTGTTGATTTGTTGGGGGTAGTAGCCTAGGTCAGTGTTTCCCAACCAGGGGTACGGGTACTTGGAATCATTTCAGATAAAAAAATGTATTGTATTTTTGATCATTATGTTCAAAGAAAAGCTATTTTTAAAAAGAATAAATGTATAGAGTGAGAGCTTGAGAGTATTTAGCGTATCTTAACTGATAAATTTGAGTTTTAGTCATTCACTTTCTCACTAAGCAGCCAAACCATCGAAGCAGGGGGTACGAGGAGTATAAATGAAAGGCCCAAGGGGTACGCAAGACAATAAAAGTTGGGAACCACTGCCCCAGGTTATTAAAGATCTGACAGAAGGGTTTGTCCTCAAGCCTAATGATGGTCTACCTCAGTGGTTCCCTACCTTTTATTGTCTTGCGTACCCCTTGGGCCTTTCATTTATACTCCAAGTACCCCTTGCTACGATGGGTTTGTTGATTAGTTAGAAAGTGAATGACAAACTCTTTTAACTTGTCAGTTAAAAGCCGCGAAATACTCTCAAGTTCTCACTCTTTACAGTAACATTTTTTTTCATATAGCTTTTCTTTGAACATAATAATCAAAAATGCAATTTATTTTTTTTCTGAAATGAAGCTGAAGCACAAATTACAGCATCACCTACCTCAAGCCAATGAGAGTGTCTACAAGGGCCGCTCCTCTTCCTCAGCCTATCAGCACAGAGCTCCCTTTCATCGCGGCCAATCATCTCCCTCGGTCTGGCTTTTAAACTGCCCGCAATCATGGCTCGTCCGCTTTCCAGCTGCAACCCACCTCCAACCCGTCACCGCCTCTTTTACTCCACTACTTCCTCACAGGCCTCCTATACCACCACCAGTGTCCAGGCTCCGGGGGAAGTCATCCCTACTCAAATCTACCTATTATACACCTATTCATACATCAAAGACTTCTGCCGGGGTCTGATCGCCAAAAGAGATCATGTCAGTACATCTTTCTAATCGCTGCTTTGTCTCTGTCTGAGTCTATCCAGGTTGAAATGATTCCAAGTACCCCCTATAAGCTCTCCCCGTACCCCTGGCTGGGAAACACTGGTCTACTGATAGCAATGAATATACTGTATATCAGAGTGAGACAGTGTGCGGGAGCTTCTTTATTTTTGGACAAGTTACCTGGTCTTCTACGCACCTGTCGTCCACCAGGTGTGCAGAGTCCTTAAAAACTGTTTCTCTCCCATAGAGTTGTATTGGCTCCTGCTCCATCTGAAATTCTATAACGAAAGCACAACCTATTTAGCCTCGTTTTGGTCCTATTTTAATATGTTTTAAACCTTGCAATAATACAGTCAGACATATTCAAAACAGTCGTCAGCATATTAGTCTTGAGTATCCCTGACCAAAATGGGACTGGTGCTGGGTGTTATTTAAAATCCATATGTCTGACATCGACGCGTGTAAACAAAGCTTACATGCTGGAGCTGTGAAACACATTTTGATTGTGAGTGGATTTGCTGTTCGTGTAAATATGGCCTTTGACCCTTACAAGTGTAGCGGAAGGAGGATTAGCCTCATGTTTATTCAGCATGTGTACTGGCCTCTGGGACGAATCGCACCGGAGAATGGCTGTCACCCCTGGAGACTGAAGAGGCACCTCAGGCTGGGCAGCTAAATATGGAAATCGCAGAGACATGCTCCAATATGCATATTTACTAATGTTGCTCTTCCTCAAAATGAAAGCCACTCTCGCTGTGTCTTAAACAAATAGTGGTGTGAAAGATATCTAAAGGGAATGCTATGCTAATATAAATAACCCAAGTCTTTGTTGAGTTTCGTGAGTGACTGAGAGCCGAGTGCCGTCCTCCTGCCGCACTGTTTGCTCAGGTCTGCTTAACTGTGGCTGAAGTTGTCACAGCTAATATGGGCTTGTATTCAATCATCCTGTCGGCTTCTGAGAGGCGTTTGAGTGGCAGATTTAAGAGGCAGTCGAACTGGGGCTAAACTCAAGGAGAGCTGTTTCTTTTCTGCAAACGTAAGATCTCCGACAGACAGGCGTTAGCTGGCGAGCTCCGACAACAGCGTCTGGTCCAGTAAACGCACTGACAGTGATCAACAAAGCACTGTTGTCTCTCACCGTTTTTTTATTTTTAAATTGTCTTCTCGCGGTCTCAGAGATCAACTGCTCATTCTTTTTCTTTTTTGAGTATTTGTCAAATGTTCCCTGTCTTTTTTGTGTGTAAAAGCTGTTGAAGTAAATGAGATTTCCCAAAGAGCTGTGTTCTCGGAGAAGCGCTCAAAGTGATATTGACATGTTGTCAAGCCGGCGCCCGTCTCCGAGGACGCCTTGGCTTGTTGACGGGCCTGAGCTGCGATCATGATTTTTCCCCTTCTGCCGTTGAGTAATTTCAGCTTGTCTCGCAGAAATGATTTGTTGCTCCTATTTTTAGTGTGAACTCCAATCTTCTTCAGTCAAGTCAGTCAGGAGCTGTCGAGAAAACACCTGCTGTGTGGTCCCACCGAGATCGGCTGTCGAAACTCCGGTCAGTGGAGGCCGCTTTGATTGAGAGGCAAACGATCATCGCAGGAGATTAAAGAGAGGAGAGGTGAGTGAAGTTATCAGCGGAAAAATGTGACGGAGATGTTGTTGAGTGACTGTGGACGATACTGTGATCTTCAAACTTCCACCAGACTGCGGAGAATGGAGCAGATGTTAAATGGCATGTGAGCAACATTATTACATGCTAACCAGGATCAGAGGCAAACTAATGTTTAGTTTGCTTTATTTGAGCAACATCAAGAGATGCATACAAGTGGATTAGGATAAGATGGTAGATAGGATAGAAGTAGAAGTGATTTACTTCTAGTGATTTACTTATTCACGGGACATTACATCTGGTTGAGACATTTCATTCGTGTGTGACTTATTTTTGATCATTATTGATGTCTGATATTGATTTGTTTTTGTCCATACCGACCTTTGAGATGACTTCTGTTATGATATTGGGCGTTACAAAAATAAATTGGTTGATTGATTGATTGATTCAAAAGATGGTCAAAATAGCTGTATTATATACAGTGCTGGTAAAAAGGAGTAGGACGAAGTTAGTAATGACATATAAGCCCCCTCTGTAACAAAGACAGAGGTTAAAGACAAACAAAAAGAAAACTTTTTAATAAAACAATGCAATTAAAAATGTACAAATATCTTTGAAATACATCCCAAATTAGATTAAAGAGAAAGCAGTGTGCAGCTGACAGTCCAGTTGTTAGGGCTGCTGCACATGGCTGAGCAGTGTTCTGTCCTCAGCGTTAGTTTGAGTCCCTGCTCTGATCATTTGCTGAATATCTTTTTCCGCTTTTCACCCTGAGTTGACCTGTCTAATAAAGCTCATGGGCCAAAAAGTAATCCTTAAATTAAGTGTGTGCTATTTCATTATTCATGTCATGTATTTTGCTGAGAACTTAAATTACTAAAGACAATACCACAAAGTTATCTGGTCTTGAACCCACTTTGAGTTACTGAAACTGTACTGTATCCACTAACACTAACCTGTCCTGCAGGAGGGCAATGCCACAGGCATGTTCAATTCAAACATGGAGGTGCAATCATTCTCACTCAGCTCCAGCTGGTTCTCCATGTCAAACCTAGGATGGCCAGACGTCCGGATTTCGTCCAGACAGTCCGGCCGAAGAAAGCCTGTCCTCCTTTTTAGGCCATTAACAACAGTCAATGTCACAAATAAACTGCTGATCGGCCGCAGTGATACAAACGCAGAAAGAAAGGCACAGGGCATGTAACTGTTTAGGTTTAAAAACATCGGAGGAGGAAAGTTCAGACAGTTTTAAAGCAGCCCTGATTGAGCAGCTCTGTGTCAGAGTGAGTCTATAGCTCTGCATTGCCAGAGCCAGGGGCGGAGTTATCATACTGCAGCCTGGGGCTCAGGTTGGTGTTAGATACAGGGGGCACACAAAAAAAAGTAAAACCATATCTAGGTGCATTTAATTTGATCTTAAACAATAGTGTTAATGAAGTAGCTGAAGTTATGATGGCATAATTATCACAATAAATATACCAATATTATCTAGCCCAGAATGTGTTTAAAACTTCATAAAACCCAGAATGTAAATAACATTTTTATGAGCAAATGTTATGTGTTTGCGTGTGTCCTCTTTTTTAGCCATTTGTTCTCCTTTTTGCACTTTAGTGTCCTCCTTTTCAGTGTTGTGGAATTGGTCACCTGGGCCCAGTATTTCAAAAATAATCCACCAGGATTAATCCAGGTGGATTGGATTTTTTCCAAATCTGATCTGATTTTGGGTATTTCAAAGCAGATTTTATCCTGAAGATGCAAATCCAGATTTGTAAATCCAATCCTGCCTTTGATCCAGATATTTTACCCTTTTGGGTATTTCAAAAAATCAGATCCAAATCTGGATCATTTTGATCCTAAAAAGAGGGATTAAAATGATCCCACCTCAGAGGTGGATTTTAGGTTGATCTTGTGTTCTAGAAGGATGAATTTCACACAATTGGAGTTA
>OMNZ01084977.1:0-10575 GCA_900303255.1 Lesueurigobius sanzi
TTCTTTTTCCGTACGACAACGATGGGGGATGCAAACGGAGACTCAGACTCTCGGATTACTCCGGACTCCAACAGCTCCTGCAGGTGTTTTCTCACAGCGTCAACGTCCTGTGGGTGGATTGGTCTGGGCCTTTGCTGGGAAGGGCTTGGATCAGACAATTTGATATGGTGCTTGACCTTGTCTGTCCAGCCAAAGTCCAGGTCGTGTTTGGCAAAGACCTCAGGGATGCTGTTGAACCATTGACCTCACAGGGAACTGTCGGATGACTATGCATCCAGAATAGAACGTACGGCGTTGGAATATATATTGGAATATATATTAAATGTACATAATAATAATAATAATAGTAATAATCAAGTAGTATAGTATAGATAGTATAGTAAATATAGGGTAAATATATGGTATACGTTCTTAATTATAGTTATTTAAATACTATTAGTATTATATATTATATACATTTAATATATATTTAATATTATATGTTATATACAGATGTATCATTGTTATTATTACATACCTGCCTACAGTATTGAATCACAAAATCCCCGTTCAATACATCTTTAAACTGCATTTCTGTTGTTGTTGTCCATTTTTTTTATTCACACACGTTGGCTCTGTGGCCGAACCTATCTGAGAGCTTTAACAATTTAGCCGCAGTCAGTTCCCCTAGCCCTACTGCGTTACATGCTTCAGGTCAGTTTTTGACGAGGTAACAACATTATAACATGGTTAAGCTTGAAAAGTCGATTTAGCATGACATGTCTCCTTTAAGGGGTGACATTACAGGTAAATGTAATTGTTTTCAATTTTCAGATTTTGGGCCACTTCAATCTATCAACATAAAAACTTTCACCTGGCAGAAAGTAAATTGCCAAATCTTCATAATAACTAAATAATTATTGTTGTACTGATTCAACGTTTCTTCATCAACAGAATATTGTAACTTCAAAAGGCCACTATCTCAAACATCTCCACTTTAGTAGCACCTATAATTTTACACTTGTACTTTATATTCATATTTATTGTTTGTTCAGAGGGATTTTTCAATATTTAATTCCTAGCCTGATTTATTGACTTTTGAACCCAAACTTAACAAAATATCCAAAATCTTTGAAACTAATATATCAACAGAAAATAACAATACATTTAAACCTGGCTCTATCTAATCTATTATTTAGATTTCATTGAGGAAAATATGAGCACTTTTTACACATAAAATGCCTTACTTTTGTCTGAACACATGAAACGACAGAAACCTTGTAATCTATTCCTTCCTCTATGTCAGTAATATACATCAAAAGTTTAAAATTGATATCACTCAATTTACATTTTTTCTCTATTCACCTGCAGTGTCTTGCCTCTAATCAAAAGCTTCATTAGAAAATAATAAATAACATACTTTAACTGGATTAAACAGCAAAATGGTTATAAGAGAATTAGGGACATTTGTGAAAAGCGAGGGAGAAGTGTCTCTAAGCCTCCGATGGGAACATGGGTGAGTTATGGTGAAGTTGGGAGACACGACGAGGGTAAATAATAAATCATGTGGCAGGGGACAGTGCCATTCATCACCTGCGCTGTCTCCTGGTGATGCGTCTAATGAGGGAACCAGGGCAGAGGGAGCCGTCACTCTCCACCAGCACCTGTCAGTCTCGCCTGATTTATTGTTTGCGTAAAGTAATTATGATACATTCATTGGGATATTATATTTATCACGTTGTCTTCCAGATTTTAGATTGGACATGCATGCCCCGATACAAGAAAACGTAATCCATTAAAATGGTTGTCAACTCTCATACAGTCTAAGCAGGGCTCGACATTAATGGTTGTCCGCTTGCCCGGGGCAACTAAACATTTTGGTCGGGCAAGTGCGCTGTGTCTGTGATTATCAACTCACCGCAATTGTATTAAGAAGCCGTATTGGTTTTACATGTAAAGATTGCCTTTCCACCTTCCTGATGTCGCTATAATGCAACTGACTATTATGACCAATCAGGGACGAGCATGTGCGTTGAGGGGCCAATCAGAGACCGTGTTATTAGCTGGCCATGACACTCTACTAGATGGAGTGTACAAGCGAAAGCTGAGAAACTTAAATTTTACGCTAGAATGAAAGGAGAAGAATGTTTCTTCTGCCGCACAAACAAGGCCAAATGCCAGGAGAAGATGAGAAGCGCCCTCAAAATGGTATTAAACAAGAAACATCGCCAGCGAAGCTAAAGCTAATGGTGCGTTCCAGTTGTGGTCGGAGGGCGGAACTCCGAGCTGGGAGTGACGTTTCCTCCGAGTTACTGTGTTCCAGTTGTTAGGTCGGAAATTTTTATGAGATAGTGACACCAATACATCATTTAAGATACAAAGTTGGTAAAAGTCAGGTGTTCATGCCCCTAACTCAGTCATTTACAGAGCGCAGATAGCTCTTGTTGTCATTAGCCCCTGTCGCGTTAGCAACATTAGCATCGCAGATCAAACAGTCTATTTCATAACTGCCGCGGCTCAACTGCGGCGCTGGAGCCGAGCGACAGACAGCGGGCGAGCAACAGAGGGCAACTAAAGGGTTAGAAACACAAGAAATACATAAATATAGCAGTCGGCTGTTTTATTTACTTCCAACACTGGGCGCCGCCATGTTGTTTTCTCTAACTCGGGCTTGAGAGATCCAACCCGAGTTTCCCAGACGGAATTACAAGGTTGGTGCGCGTTCCAGTTGAAATCTCCTGGTCGGAGTTCGGAAATTCCGACTTCCGAGGACAACTGGAACGCACCATTAGACGTACAAGGCTAACGGCGGCTAAAGTAGCTATCTGTCTGGCTCAGAGAAGTTTTGCTGGGTTCATTACGATGCTGACTAAATGTCATGTTTTGCCTAACCCTCAAAGCACAATAATTACAGTTCCAGTTTAATTTTCCATTAAAGTCAGACCTTTAGAATCCAGTCCGACAGCTATGATCGCTACATCCCTTCGGCTTATCAATATCAATTAGCCATGTGCTTCTGGAGCGCAGCAAAATTAATTTGCCACAATATAGAACTAGACAAGCCTTTAGACGCCAATAACATGCGTCACAGTGAGAGTTATAATACTATATCTGCAGATATGCTCACTGTGTTTTAAACGGCTATAAATGTTGGAATATAATTAAAATGTTTTAAAGTTTAATGATATTTGAGCAATTGCAGTATTTATTTACCCAAAAAATATGAATATGTTTTGTGGTGGTGGGGGGACCAATTGACCAGCTCAAAGACCAATGACCTCTGAAAATCTGGCACGGTGAAAGATTTTTCTTTAAAACTATTAAAAAATAATCCAAACTGTGGTGAAACAATACAGAAACCATCCACTGCTGAAACATCAAGGATATATAATATAAACATTAATTCCTCCCTTTTATAGATCACACTGTCAAGATTAGAAATGTCTCGTATGAAAGTCCTTAGAGATCTGTTGGTATTGATCATTTACATTAAATGACTATTCAATCAGTTAAATTGCTGCTTGTCCATAGTTAAATATAGGCTAATCAGATTCTTATATTTGTCAAATCGATTTTATTGTGAAATTGTATTTGTTTCACTTTCACAGTTGGGCAAGTAAAATAAAGAAAAAGCCTAATGTGAAGGCCGGGTCTAAGGGCATTTTTTTGTATTATTTTCGCCTGGTATTTAGTAAAGTGCTTGGGCTCTTTATTTTCATAACAAATTGAACTAGTATCATCTGAATGCTGTAGTAGAGTCATATCAATGAAATAAAAGATAGAAGCAGAAAAACAACAACAAAATTAGGCAAAAATTGAATTTTCTCACCTCACTCTTTCCCTAGCTGTAGTTACTGTAGAAATGTTTATTTTTGACAAAAATCACAGCAAATATAGGTGCTCATTGCACTTTTTTCATTATTATTCCACTAAAATGTGCTTCTATAAACATATAAGGCTATAAACCTGCCCTTCTATGTGCCATGCCATCTGTGTTTATTCTCCATATATTTGCATTTTTGAGAAGAAAAAAAATAATAATTTTGTCCTAAATGTTACCGCCATTTGCTCATTTTTGGCACAAATGTTACTCCAAACTTTTGCCCTCCATGTTCTATCTGAACAGAAAACAAGATGGCAGCTGACCAGTGACACATTTTCAGGATGAAAAAGTCAAGTTTCAGGCAAAAAAAAAGTTTTTTATCTCGTACTGTTTTGAATCCCTGGGTGACTGTGTAAAGAGCAGAGTCAGCAGCTTTGGAAAATGCTAACTTAGCACTTTTTGACACAAATTTTCAACTCAATTTTACACGGCCTTCCGGAGGCCTAGAAGGACAAGGCTGGGTTAATTTTAAAGCCCCAACCCTCCTCTTCTCAATACAAAAAAACATAAGTGATTAAAGTGTTGTTTGTTTATTGTTTATTTGGTTGGGACAGTGCATGTTAATGAAGACAAAACAAGTCTTGTTAAACAAGACTAGGGTTGGGTATCGTTTGGGTTTTATCTGATACCGGTGCCTACTCTATATTTTTTAAACAGCGCTTAAACGGTTCTTGAACCGGTACTTCAAAAAAACAATGCCCTTTTATTTCCAGGGTCAAATTGAACACAATAATGGTCATTTATTCAATAACACACGGTTTCTTTCAGTGTTGTTATCATTTATTTGAGCTGAAACGCCTAAGTCACTTTCTTTAGTGCAGTCTCAGACCCACCAGGCAGACACATTTGCTTTCTAAACAAAAATATTTTTTCTGTACCAATTTATTTTTCGATTCCGGTAGTACCTTAATTATTTTTTAATATTAAATTTTTTCAGTCTAACGGTACTGATCCCTACATGAGACACATGCAACACACCACTCCGGATTGTAGCCATGGGCTAATTTTCATCCGTTTTCCCACACTCGTACACACAAACACACGCTCATTCATCCTGGCCTATTGTACATGTTTTTAGTGGTAGGGGAAACCGGAGCACCCGGAGGAAACCTACGCAGACACGGGGAGAACATGGAAACTCCACACAGAAAGGACCCATCCAGCCCCGGGATCAAACCGGGGACCTTTGAGCTGTGAAGCACGAGCGCTAACCACTGTACTACCATGCCACCTGGCAAGTGATGCAAAATGCGGACAGAGAGAAAAATTACAAGCAAGCCACCTCCTCCTCCTCCCCTCTTGATTGGAACGGAACATGAAAGCCTGTCTCATTGGTCCACGTGAGTCTTGGGAGACTCTTGATTTGTTACTGAGGTCAACAAAGGGTGGAACTTTAGAAAAAAATACTATTACTTTTATTTATTTACTTTGCATCACAAAAACATCACAAGCACATATGGTCAATTACACGCATTCTATTCAAAACACATATAGACTTACGGACTATCACTTAAAATATGCCCCTTCTCTCTTAACGTTATTGACCTCAATCTATAATCTTGCCCCCATTCTCTCTGATCCCAATACAAGGCTCTCCCTCAGCACTACCACTTTGTGTTAAGGAAGTCTCAGGCAACGACTGAATTGTCAATCTGTCCGTCATCGCGTCTCCATTGTCTGTCATGTATCAAGGACAAGCAGGAAGATTTTATGCTCTTCATGAATAAATTTGCTTCTCTGGGCAGCAGTGCAAGTTGCATCAGAGCTTGAACGGGGTACAAATGGATTCTTCATGTATTCTTCATTGTTAGGCAACTAAAAGAAAAGGGTGCAAACATTTTTAAATGATCTTTTGCACCCCTGTGTACATCTGATCCTGGGGAAAAGAGCAGGCATTAATGGGGACTGAGGAATGCAGCATGTGGGAGCTGGCACTGGCCGTCTGCGGCTTTCCTTAATGAGCAGGACTAGTACAAAGTTAGATGTATGCCAGGTGCACCTATGCCTATTTGCATCATGCACACCGATAACAGTGACATCCAAAAACCCATAAAGACTGTACTATTGGATTTCTCTGTTCTCCTTTTCTGGGTAATGAAATGCAGATGCTTTTTGTGCACCTCATCTCTGGCTTACAGACACTGGATTACATTGTAGAGAAAGGCGATACGGCAGCGAGGAATGCTTTCTGAACTGTGGCGCTTACTTTACAGGGTTGTTTTTTACAGTTTATGTTATAAGTCCGTATCCGTATAGTGAACTTTATATTCATAACAGCGTACTATGACTTTCCTCTAGTGCAATCATGTCAGAATCTCGGCCCCCGGACCAATTTTGGGCCGTTAATAAGTATTGCTCCCTGAAAGTTGTGAAACTTCTCATTCCTCTGAAGAATTTACATTAGTTAGTAATGTGTTATGAATGTTAACTTAAGACCCCAAATAATAATTTAAAATGTTTGTTAGCCCCCCCTAGCCCATAATGAGAGCTGCATCTTATTGTGAACATTGCAAGTTGCTGTGTCTTATTACAAAATGTACTACCCCTATCTAGTGATCTAGTTCAGTGGTTCACAGACACCATTTTCAGTGGGTCTTCTCCAAGGAACTTTTCTTCCAATATTTATCAACTGAAAAAATATGTAAATGCTATCAGTCTGTTATTATTACTATTTCTGAGTTGTTTTGGTCATGATTAATACTTTGTGGGTTTATTCAACGCTATAATTAAATCAACTCCTATGCACCAGAAAGCATCATTATACTCAACTGTTTTGGTGCCCAATTTTAGGGCTATCTGGGGTTTAGCATTTTAGGTTTTAAAGTTTGAATGTCCTGAAATATCATCACAGATTTGTTGACCCAAATACTGCACAGCTAAGTTGTGAATCATTATTACTAAAACTCTTGTGGAAAATCAAACAACTGACAGCACTCAGGAGAGGCTAACAGAGGGTGACTGCCATTTTAAAATGCAATTGAACTGTGTGACTGGAGCAGCAGGCTATGAAATACAGACTGATGCCTTGATGTACTCTTTCAAATATTTTAATGAGAGAAAATCCTTTCAACTAATGCCTAACATCTCGAGCTGTACATGTCTAGCTAACTGCTGTGCATGTTTGTTTCGGCAAGCGTGTGCCTTCTGTCAGGGTGAGCGGCAGTAATAGTGGAGAGCAATCACACTGAAACACATCAAAGAGCCAAATTACAGGATGTCAAAGGGGAAGAAGGAACGTCATTCTGAGACCAACTCAAGTGACCTGCTCATTACTTGATTAGAACACTCAAAGAGCAGCTTACACTTGAGGAAGAGAGAGAAGAAAATAGAGGTTTCTTTTTGTCAGCTACTAACCATAACAGCGGTTTATGTTCACCTGGCAATACATAAACAAATATACATAAAAAATAATAAGAACTAAATAATAAAAATGCATAAACGAGCAATTGAGAAAAATAATTTTGATTATCCTGCAGCATATTTTTCTTTTTCAAAATCATGGCAGTAACATGGCAGGTGTTTGGAACACAGAAGAAGGGGTCGTCTATAACAATAACTACAGAGGGAAACTAACTTGGTCTATCTGTATAATCTGAAGGCTACTGTTCACCCTGGATTAAATGAGGAAATGAATTTAGTCCTTTTCTGTAGCAGTGTTTACTATTCTTATCTATTTGTTTTATTTTATCTCTCTCTGAGGTGATGTCACTTAATTGTGAGGGTGTGTCCTCACTCAATTGTGCAGCCACTCCCTCAGGTCACCAGATGTTCTGAGTTCGTAATCACACCAGGTGTCCTGGTTTTCCAATCACTCCTCTACAAATACATGAGACGTAGTCGTTGGTCCTTAATTCTTGAGAAAGGCTTGTTTGGAGACAATACGCGTGGAAGAGACCAGTGTAGGGGACCGAAGGAGTGAGAGAGACAAATTATTAACATTGCCGACATTACCTCAAGCGTCAGTCAAAACACGGCTCTCCACCATTAGAATGAATTGGACTTTGAGTGTTATCAATTGGTTTGAGAGGATATTTGTGATGTCAAAATTTGTTGAAATGTTGTTTGACTATATGCCTGCCTATAGAGGCAAAAGTGCGATATAAACAGATATCGGTTTTGTTTTCATCGACACTGGGTCGCATTGCATTGGTGTGTATGTGGAAATGCCCGGATGTTTGGAAAGGTGATGCTGCTGACTATTTATTTTCAGGGAATGGTCTGCCCCAACAGCGGGAAAACGTGAACATCACAGTATAGGACTTGCGCATGCGTAAACCTGCACGGTCAGAAAAGTGGCAACCAGCAACTTGTAAGATGATTTTAAGATATGTAGCACTTTTTTACTTAATACAATTAAACAAGTGTGCTTTGTTGTTTTTTTTACGTACTATATTATTTTAAACTTACTTCTAATAATTTTGATCACTGGAATGCACAATGAATCCAGCACACAGGAAAGACACAGGGCAAAGGCACAAACTAGTCCTAAAGCAACACGAA
Organism: Lesueurigobius sanzi; assembly: GCA_900303255.1. Classification (NCBI taxonomy): domain Eukaryota; kingdom Metazoa; phylum Chordata; class Actinopteri; order Gobiiformes; family Gobiidae; genus Lesueurigobius; species Lesueurigobius sanzi. The sequence goes on from OMNZ01084977.1 coordinate 8,363, forward strand.
AGTCGATGGTCGCTTGACTCAAAAAGAGCAGAAATAAAATAAAACTCAGTACCTCGTGTAAACATATTAATCAGATCAGTCCAGGTAACAGGCACCAGATACAGCAGCACAAAGGCGATGAAGGTCAGGTGTGCGGTCCACACCCGATCCACGACGATGACTTGTTTGCCAGAGGTGCTCCGGGCAACGTGGGCACTCAGAGTAACTATCTGGGGTTTGTGTGTCGTTGTCAAGTCCGGGAACTATCCTCTGTAAGCTTTCAGGTCCCATGAGGTTAGCTAGACGGCAGCCTACAGCAGTGCTAGTAGCGAACGGGCTAGTTAGCCTACCTCATTTTAGCTAGTAATAAGCAGTAAAAACAGTCCAAAAGCTTTGCGCTGACACTTTACCGTGTCCCGACGATGACAGCACGGCACCAAAATGTATAAAGTCACAAAAACAAGACAGCTCTTGGGCTGGCCGAACCAGCTGATCTGACCAGTGGCTCTTTCCCCTGAGAACATGCGTTACCTTCACAGACCGTCTCTAAATAGGAAAATAGACTTTTCACTTGTACATCACAATAAATGGAATATTACAATGTAACAACATATTTTTACTAATGAAAATGCTTTTTCCCATGAACTTGGTGTTTTAAATAAAATATAGAAATAAAATAAATTAATCTCTTTGCTATTTTTAATCTTGTACTTTACTTAGGTTTTACTATGTATGCATATTTTATCCGGCTTGCAGATGCATTAGCCCAGTAAAATAAAGGCTTTTTAGAATATGTAAATAGAGAATTAATGTTGTTGGAGGAGTGCCTTCTTTGTTTTTCTCTTGAATTTCTGTCCCCAACACCCCAAAAAGCAGGGAAGTACTGACTTCCCGAGCACTTTGTTTCAAGTTTTTCTCACATACAAATATGTGGGTTAATGTACCCACTGAGATTTTGAATATCCTTTTCAGGGGAGTCCTGGTCCTAGAAGGGAACCTATACATTACATTGTACATTGTTTTGACACCTAGATAAGATAAGGTAAACTTTATTGTCCCAGATATGGGAAATTTGTCTTGGGCTATTCACCCATGCTGCAGCCAACCAGTGTGCAAAAGAAACCTACATGCAAACTGCAGAACCATCATGCCACTCAAATGTGCATGGGGTTGTTTTCTTCCCATCTAAAACTAATCTAATCTAAAATTGTAAGTTACTTGTACTGGCTTGCATCATATCACCAATTTGCATGGTACTTTATTCGCAAAACAAAGGATATGCAGGTTCAACACAGTTCTAATTGAAATGACTGATTGTTTTTAACTACACAAGCTTCATAAGAGACAGGATATACAGTATTTCTCTTTCTTGAAAAAAAATATCTCGTCTCTGCAGCTTCAGACTAATGAGTGTCTTCATTTGACCGCGGCCTGTAATGACGCCTGACGACCCGGTGGAGCTGCAGGGGGTACATAACCTGTGAAACCTGGATGATAATGATCACAAAGCAAGTGCCATGTCGTTGTGCTCATGACTAACAGCAAATGACCCTGAGAGCTGTAATTGTGGTTTCCTCTTTGTGCACTGACGGAGGGGTGGTCTGACCTTCTGTTCTTCCGTTTCGGTGACGAGGGACAGCACGCGTCTGCTGAAGATATAAAACAGCCAAAGGAGGTTTATCATGAACCCAGTCTCTATCAAAGTCACAAGGACAGCAGTGTTTCAACAGACCAAAGTCACAGAGACTCTGGGGACAGCAGTGGTGGAAGAAGTACTCGATATTCTTACTGAAGTAAAAGTACAGATACAGGACCAAGGATGTGCTTAAGTAAAAGTATCTGATAGCATTTCTACTTGAGTAAAAGTATAAAGGTATCCACTGTAAAATGTACTTGATGAGTAGAAAGTAGTTTTTAATCCGTTGAATCAAACCAGGACTAAACCAGAGCTAACCCAGGAATAAACCAGGATTAAACCAAGACTAAACCGGGACTAAACCAGGAATAAATCAGGAATAAACCAGGATTAAACCAGTAATAAATCAGGTCTAAACCAGGACTAAACCCGGATTAAACTAGGTCTAAATCAGGACTAAGTCAGGACTAAATCATGAATAACTCAGGTCTAAACCAGGACTCTTGGGCAGTTTTATTTCCCTAATTCAAGTGAGATTACCTTAGAATCAGTAAAAATTGTCATGAAATAAACCAAATAATCTAGATGACAGTAGTAA
>OMNZ01085020.1:13242-36695 GCA_900303255.1 Lesueurigobius sanzi
ATTGTTCTTTTTAATCCCAGCCATGTCCTCCCTGAACACGTTCTCCTCCGCGGTGCCGCTGGCTCCCGGGGCCAGGGGCGTGGACCTCAGCCTGCCCACCTGTGGAGAGGCTCAGTGTAGTGGGCGTGGTACCTGTGTGTCTCCACCAGGGGGGGGCACTGAGCTGCTGTGTGAGTGTGCTCTGGGGTACCGGGGGCCCCACTGTGAGGACACTGTGAACGGGGCCCTGAGCGTTCCCCTCACAGTCAGTGTCATCGCCGTCATCCTGGGCCTGCTCCTCCTGGCCTTCATCATCGCTAAGATCCGCCAGAAGCAGAAGGAGTATCGCAGGTACACGCTCAGAGTATTCTGAATACTTATACTTACTGATACTGATACTTTCACCTGGATTTATATTTGTGTATAAATATGGAGAAAGATTAGAAATATGTAGCAAGATTTTTACACCAACTGTTGTCTGTCTCTTCTTTCTCTCTTCCTTCGTTCTCTCTCCTTCCTCTCTCTCTCTCCTTCCTCTCTCTCCTTCCTCTCTCCCCCTTTCCTCCCTCTCTCTCCTCCCTCCCTCTCCTCCCTCTCTCCTTATTCCTCTCTCTCCTTCCTCTCTCTCTTATTCCTCTCTCTCCTTCCTCTCTCTCTCCTTCCCCTCTCTCTGTCTCTCTCCTTCCCCTCTCTCTGTCTCTCTCTTTCCTCTCTCTTTTCTTTTTCTCTCTCGTTCCTCTCTCTCCCCTTCCCCTCTCTCTGTCTCTCTCCTTCCTCTCTCTCTTCTTTTTCTCTCTCCTTCCCCTCTCTCTGTCTCTCTCCTTCCTCTCTCTTCTTTCTCTCCCTCTCCTTCCTCTCTCCCTCTCTGTATTCCTTTGGTATTTCAAAAGCAACTGCATTCGAAATACCCTCAAATGAGCGAGTATTTGTACCTGAATACAGTTACTCAAAAATGAGTATTCTGAATACGTATTTTAAACACATGTATTTAGTTACTCCCCAACACTGCATACAGTACATCAGCAGCAGCATCATCAAACGTTATTCTTTAAGGCCTTTTAGAATCAAAATTAATTTGGACCATGGGATGAAAATAAAGAGATTTATAATTAATTTATAACTAAGACAACATGATATCTTCACCTCAAATAAACATACATAAAGTCAGACCTGTGGTGAATCAAATGTGAAAGATCATGGATAGGTTTGATTTCCAGATCATTTCCAAAGCTATCAAAAATGATTATACCTTGTGATGATACATTCACTGACCCACTGTGCTATAAGAGGAGAGAATCTGCAGGTGCAATCCATCTCCCAACTGTAGGGGAAAAGAATTGGACCGCACAGAGAGGGGAGGAAAAAAGTGTCATTGAGTCAGTGCTTCTCAAAACCAAATCACCAGCTCTCTAAATCCAGTCGGCCCGGACCAGCCACTGGCATAATAGTTCTGCACTTTGCCCATCTGTTCTCCATTGTCCACCTTGACTTACCACCCATGACATACAAGACTATAAAGTCGAAAGGGTTTGTTCCAAGACCCTGGGCAGATTTATTTCAGGTGTAGACGCAAGAATAGGCGGAAAAGCACAAGGGGAAGAGAAATACCAATTTTCCCAGGGTGCCTTTGGCGGCTCGTTCACCCCGCCTGGTTGACTCCTGTGCGCTGTTGTGTCCAGCAAATATTCACACAATGGTAATTTCCTTTTGTGTGGGAGTGTGGCACTGTAACGAAAGTAAGCGGGCGCTGCGGCTCCAAGGATTACTCATCAACATAATTATTTGTTTTTAGAAGAGAAAGGTCAGAAGGCAAAAGTGAGACCACGCCATAGCAGATGATAGCAGTCCTTGACACTATTTAAAACATGTTGAGGCGAGTGAGAGTGATGTAAACACACTTAGCTGTTGATGATGCAAATCTAGACCCAGCGATGGCAGCAAAATGACATGTTGAAGCTTTTCAATATGAATCTGTCTGATTGTCTCCGATGCTCAGCCGTCATGAACAGCATATGAAACGTTGATGGACCCCTAACAGACAAGGTAATAACCTAATGGCTGGCAACGCAGCAGCCATGTTCTCTCCCCTGATGCGCAGCACAGGCTTTGGCACTGCTGGAAGAGAATGGGAAGACTTTGGCAAGCGTCATGTGGTATTTAGCTGTCATTGCTAATTTTCGAGGCCTTGATGATGATGATGAGCGCGGCTTTCCAATGTGCTTTAATTCCTGTCACCGGCGCGCGCTATCGTTTTACATTCGGCGTTTTCTTTCGGTTTGGCATCTCATTAAAGGAGGATCCGGTGATGTTTCTCTGAAAACACAGTCGACCTGGAGTCAATTACGGAGCTGACAGCCAGACGCAGTTATCGGGCGCAACCTTTGTTTGTCTTTCATCTTTTCCCGAGGGCTAATGGAAGTATAAGAGAAATCATCTTTAAACAACGTAAATATGGCCAGCGCTTTCCCCCGAATGACCAAAGCCCCTCGAGCTCTGACTGACAATCCTTTTTCATATCTTAAAAGGCATTAGCAGTACATTTAAGGGACTTTTTCTCTAAAGCTTACGCGGCTCTATTCAGTGAACACAAGGTTTAGTTACTTTGATAGTTGAGATTACAATAAAACTGATGATGGAAAAAGTTTTCTTCTTTTTACACACGTTGATGACATCGGTTTTCAGTTCCAACAATAAATGCTCCTCTTGAACCGGTGAATAAATAAAGGATTGACCACTAACGCCAACCAGGTTTATTTTGTAGTACGGCTCTAAGCAAGTGCTATCCAAAACACAGCACCAAAAGTAATCTTTATTCTCAGATCTTACCTGCGGGGCTGCATGAAAAACAGTCGAATATATTATTATGTAAAGTGCATTAGCTCTGAGCTTGTGCGGAAGTTGTTTGGCAATTGTTTTGTCTTTGAATGCACCACTGAACAAACTCTTAAATGCTACTGTTTCCTATTGTCTGTGCAGAATTGTAGTTAGATAGTAATACAAGAGCCACGTATAGATTTATTCTCATAGCTCCTCCCGGTAATATTGCCACAAAACTTCAAAATGAGACATTCGGCTGTTCCTGTAGATCTTCTAATGGCATTTCGAATACCGTGCATAAAAAGAGAGACACGGCGAGTTGTTGCATGTAAAGTGTTTTAGAAACTCAGAGGTACCTTTCACGCCCTTTCTCCCAAAAGACTCATTTCTGGTGGCGAAAGCTATGCAGAATTTTACACTAGGCCGCTTTGGTGTGGCATAAACCTCCTGGAAGCTGTGGAGAGGTTTTAATCAAGTGTGAAATCCTTTTGGAGGAGATGCCTGCTCTCCCCAAGCTGCTCCCCCAACTCTTCCCTTCAACTTTCTTTTGTCGCCATTGCGCTGCACTGATGCATACATGCCTCGTTGTTAGCATGGCAGCGGAGGAAATGAAGCTGCTGATCTTTATGCATGAGACGGTTTTGGGGAGCGCAACCCACAGGCCGAAGGAGTTGGGATGGGATAATATGAAGCTCGCAGGTGTTAATATCGTGGCAAACACAGTACTCCCCGAAGTAACAGATCTCAAACATTAGGCATAATGAAACTGTGAATAGGATTTTTTTTTTTATTTTCGAATATGACCAACGCTAAGGGGTATAAAGTAGTTGTAAAAGGCTGGATAAAGGATGACCATTCCTCAGCTTTTCATCAACCTTTCAACAAATGTGACCTGACAATGCCTATCCCTAAACAAAGTACAGATTGTAATTAACCTCTTAAGCCCGTGGCTGTTTTTCTGAATGTGGTATATATATACTCATACTCTGAAAGGCTTTAACAGCTTGTAAAATGTCTAAAATGTTCATATTGCTCTCATATGATATGAATGTCTATGGGGAGACTGTAGATGTGAACATTTTCAAGAAAATCACAGTGGGCCTGAGTGTTTGAGGTTGAAAGACAGAAAATATGAATTCCGCCTTAAAAGAAACCCACATTACAGCAGGTCAGCAGCTTGTTTACATTGTAAAGAAGCAAATAAACATATACAATAGTAACTACAGCTAATTATTGACTTTTTACCAACTGTTTCTCTCTGTAACAATAAATAATAGAAAAAGTTATGAGGTTTTGATTTAAAATAGTTTAGGCAGAATCCCATTGCAATAAATAGGGCACAATTTGGCCAAAAAAAAATTCAAATTTGTAATATTTCAATGAAATTGAAAATGTTGGATCCTATTTATATACAGTATTTGGTCATACACACACACACACACACACACAAAAATACACGTTTTTTTGTGAACACATTTTTAAAAATAGATTACGTTAGGGAGGTTAATTTATGTTCTCCAATGACCCTGGAGAACAGAAACAAAAATGCCACTTTAGTACAATGCTATTGTTGGACTTGAAAACACCAAAGCATGGCTCAGTGGTAAATGCATGTAATAGCTGTGACAATCAACCAATTTGGAATTACAGGAACTGCTAGATTATCGTTGACAATACGCTGGCTGTGTATTGTTTCGTAATTATTATCCAATGAACAACAGGGCTCATTGTTCAGGGATTAGTCATTAGAAATAGATATTGTACACACATAGGACACATGCTGAATACTTCAGTCCTGCGCAGAGAGCCTTTCTTGGGATTGATTGAAGATTCTATGGGCCCGATCTGTTGTTTGAGCTTTGACATTTTGCGGGATAATTACCTCTCCACTGGTCACTGAGTACAATACTGATGGCACGTTTCACAGGCTTACTGTCGAGCTGGCATTTCCCCCATTAGCATGTGCACTCGCCTCTTGCTGCCCATGCCGTACGTCATTCCCAACAGTTGCATCATTCTCCCCTTGCTGAACTTCCCTGTGAATACATTACTCCCCCACATACTCCCCTTTAGCCAGCGAACTCGATAGTCCTGCTCTTTCATGGCACGAAAAGGGGAACGGTAATGCATTTATCAGGGCAACCACAACTTTATCCAACTCGAAAGCTAGTTATCTGCCGTTCTTTTCTCTTGTCTGGCATCTCCGACTTCAACCTCGAGTCTGAAAGATGAACTGAAGTGCTCTTTCCATTCAATCTGAGATATATCTGGAATTTGCCAACAGGTGGCCCATTTGAGATATCTGCGAGGTGCCAACTGCGTTCCCTCACTGCTAAGTAAACAGTAAAAAGTTCTTTGGAAAGTAATGTTGGGTGACAAACCTAATTCAGAGCTCATGTAATGAAATGAGGTCACTGTGTCGTGGGCCCATTTATTTAATTAGGCGCAGTTGAATAAAAAAGTGGATACAAATCAAGGGCAGGGAACTCATTTCAGTACTGTCAATCAATAACTCATTCAACACTGCTTTTGCCCAAAGGGATACATGGTTCACTTTGTGCGCTGTCTCTTCATTTGGGGGTGATTTCTTCATCCAAGTCTCTGTTCTGTCGCATATTCCAGCCATAGAATTGATACCGAGTTGGACATAGCACCAAACGCTGTGACATGTTTGAACGTACAGACAAACTGCTGCTGGATGCTACTCAATCACACACTGACTGCATCACATCAGTGAGTGGACAACTACACACAGTCGCTCATTACACAGTGCATAGCAACTGCTACATAGCAACTGCTGCTGACTGCTTAGCAACAGCTGCAAAGACCTCCAGGAGGGGGGTGGGATTCATGGGGTGTTCAGATAACACAATTTCTGTTCACAAATGCCTTTTAAAAGATGTTGCTTCCTTTCTAATACTTGGCTCTTTGTCATCCACAGACATCCGCTCTCTCCCCGATGTGGCGATGACCGGGAACTGTACGACGGAGTGCAGCGAGCTGGGTCACTCAGACGCCTGCTGGATGCCCGGTCACCCCTCCCCCATGCGCAAGACTAGGAATCCGCCCAAACTCTCCACCTTCGTGCCTTACCAGGAGAGAGGGAGCCTAGGTCGCCTGGCCAACGGCAGTGCCAGGCAGGGGGGCGAGGAGCAGAGGCCTCGCCTGCCCCCATCCCGCAGTGCCTATTCCAGCAGTAGCGGCGTCCCGGAAACTGGCTCTAACTGCCCACTGGAGGAGATGCCCCTCAGCGTCGCCACAGAGTTCCCCCCCACTTCTCCCACCACCCACACGCCCAAACGTGAAATCTACCTGTAGACCTGCACAAGTCAACACCTGTTCCACACTCGAAAGCCAATGCCCTTTTTGTCATGACAACAGGCTGTGACTCATCCAATCACTGGCATGAACACTTGTAATTGTCATCCTTCTCCTTTATAAACTGTTAATTTATTGGAATATTTATTCATCACACGCAGTCGACCATTTATTTATACAACTCTTCAAACGGATGTAATTCCAAATGGAAAAAGTGCAGAGTGATAATAATTGCGAATTTAGCGGTAACTAATTAATGTTGTAGTTAGCCGAGTCCCATTCTGTGAAGTGATCTCTCGAATATGGAAGTCGTGACCAGTGCTCTTGTGCCATTATTAGATAGACAGCCGCAAACACCCCAAGGCGTAACGTAAGTAAACAATCAGAACGGTCTTATCTTAATGTACAGTGCTGTAAATACATTTGAATGGTGTGTTCTACATATATTTTGTCTGGCAAAAGCTGAAAAAAGATTGCCTCAGACTTAGCATATTTAAGCTTTTATTTGCTGCTGCTGTTAAACTTGACTGAAAGCGTCTCCGCCGGTGGAGCTTGATCTCGTGGGAAGGCATTTATCCGCTCCTCACATTATACACATACACGTGACCCCCCCCCCCACAATCACAGTGGAATGGCCTTTACCTGTGCTCCCCGGAGTGCCCACGCTGCTCTCTGGGAGCTGCTGTGGGGCTGCATTAGAAGTGACAGAGTGCTACCCGACTCGGTGCAGCACCGTGACCCAAAGCCTTCATCATTTGAAACGGCTGATTCGGCCACGCTAGTACCCCGGGAGTCACAATGGAACAAACACACAGTACTTTACAAGATGCTTTCCAGATTAGCTTTTCAGTTCAAATATCCTCGCTCTAATGGACTCATAACAGTGCTCTCTTCAGTGGCGACAATCAGACATAGTGAAACTCGCAATCCTTTTACTCTTCGCCTCAAATTCCTTTTTGCCTTCAACAAGACCTTGTCAAGGGGGAATAAATATTTGATGAGATATTTAGATGAGATCTGAAAAGTGCCCTTGATTACTGAGAGGCGCTGCTAAAATAACCGGTGAAAAAGTGAATTAAAATAAAGCAGCTTCCTCACCTGGTAATTTATTAATTGGCTCATATGGTATTCACTGCACATTAGCACAAAGAGCAAGCCAGACGAGACGTAAACAAATTGATTTCAAACCTAAAGGTCAATCAGCAACCAATTTAGAAAATAAATATCTTTGCTGATATCAATAATTAAAGAGCAACTTGTAAGTTCAGCAGAGAAACTCAGAGATGGAAATGACCACTTTTTAAACAGTGAATGTACACAATTAGGTAAATATCACCTTTTAAACTGCAATTATATGATGAATGGCTTAAAGATTTATTTACGTGTGCAGAATATAAAATACTTATGGATTAAGCATCACACAAATATGGAGTTTATGGAGTGTATTATCTGGAAATTGCCACTATAGGGCGATGGCTATAATTATTTCACTTTCTTGCTGAAACAACAAAATGAAATGAGTGGAGACTATGGTGAGCAATGCTGCAAACAGCAGGTGTCCTGGTGAGCTAGCAGTTTAGCTAACACTGTGCACTCTTTTCACACAGTTTTTCTCACATAGCGTGCTGTATTAAAAAAAAAAAAACGAGTCTATTTAAGTAACAAAAAAAAAGTTTTGTACTTGCCAAAAAAACGAGCGCTCACCCGCTATTTGGTACTTACAAGTTGCACTTTAGCGTTTCAAGATAAAGAGTCTGTTGCCAGCCATGGTTATTTAGGAGAACATGTTTAATAAGGCGAATGGCATTCTTGAACCTTTGGCTATTGAACAGTAAAAATAGGCCATGCCCATGGGCTTCATTTATCTTTGAAAAGATTTCCTCAGTTATTCCGAAGGATATTTGTGAAGGACACAATGTATTAGACACTAATTGGATGTTAATGGTGACTGTACTTGCCTCCCGTACAACATGGCTGGGCTACCACAGTCTGTGATTTTAACATTGATGTGATTAGATTTGTAGATACCTTTCACCTCTGCAGAGTATTTCCATAGTGAGACTGTGTCTGACTGAGGGCGAAGGAGCCAACAATGGACGTTTCCTAATTAGGGTGAGTAATGAGTCCTGAGCTAGGCCATGTGTGAGCACACCCCCAGGACAAGGCGCCCACTTGATAATGCAAATCCACCCACAGAGCCACAATCAGTTAAAGGTATCTGCACTTACCTCATCACGCCACCATTGAAAAGCGCATTTAGAATAATTAAAGTGCAAACATATGGAAATGCCTGGACATGGCCGTGATTAAATAAGGTGGGCGATTATCCAGCCTTGAGGGGGAGCAAGCACATTATACCGTTCTCAAAGCCATTTAGCGACTGAACTAAAATTCAAACAACAGCCATGATACACTGTGATTAAGCCTCCACAGCTCCCCCTGGGTGACCCCAGCGTGAGGCGCCGCGGACGGGCCCTGAGCAGCGGGTGGGACCACTGACCTGGAAGTAACCACAAGTGAGAGCCACGAGTGATAAGCCAGCGTCACATAGCCTCAACTCCCATCTATTCACACCCATTCAGATCCGCTCACTCCTGCTGTTCTCTTGGGTAAAATCCTGACCCCTACTCCAGCCTAAACCCCGCTTCAGTGAATCTGGAATGTATCGTCTTTTCTTTCTGTCTATTATTTGTGCGATTAAACAACGTTTTTGGACAAATTGTTTTAAAGCAAGATGGGGCCTTTACTCCCATTTTTTGTCTCAACAAACAAGGTGGACTTTTCATGTTGCCAGCCAAGAGCAACCTCCCAATTCTCCCTGGGAACAATATTTCACAAAGATTGAACTTCTTTTGAACTCATGCTGAATGGACTCTACAACACAGAAACACTTATTTGATCCAAGTACAAGGACTTCACGAAGCACCGAAACCCGCTCAAAATACCTTGGGTAATGTTTAATTTGTACTTAACAATGATTTAATGTTGAATTCACTTGAGTATCTTTTGCCGCTGTGGTACGTATTGTATGGTGATCATGTCTGTGGACAGATGGACAAAAATTGTGAAATTGGCAAAAGAAGGGGGCTTTTTGTTACTGATCTTAGCGAAAGTGGTTGTGTGAAAATAAAAATCTCTTGGTGGTGTTGTGTACATAGATTTCCACACAGCCCTAAAGTCCGCTGTCAGAGGCAGACGGCGATTTTAGCATGAATTCCAAAGATAATTGGTAGAAGCTGTTTACGCTGTTTTCTTTTTACTTTCTGTTTGGGAAAATGTTGGTCAATTTTTCAAAAAGGCCCTAAAAACAGACTGAAATTAACTGCGACATTTCACCTTTTTTCACGGTTCATCTAGAACAAAGACAATTGCCTTGAAAATATGTCTTTGCAAGAGAGAATCTAGTTGTTATCCTAACTTGTTGGTATATTTATATAGGATAAAAATGCTTGTGATGCCATGTTTTTGTACAGTTTTATGTACATACAAGTGACGCTTTCTAAAATTTCTGAGAAAAGCCGATGGCATATAAAAATTGTAACATGTTTTTTTTTTTCCCTTGAGCTGTGCACATCTTGCCTTGGTTTGGATTGACCTTTGCTGAGTCGGTGTGAATGTGGCCGTTCTATGCCTGCACTGTAGTCATTCACGGGCCCCACCTCCTGAGGACTTCTTCAGTTTTTATGTTGATCGTGAAAAGTGGATCGTCTCTTACTCTTTACCAGTTTGTTCCAAAACTCCTGTGTTTCGGCTTTGTTCTGTTTTTCGCATGTTGACAAAATTCTCTTGTAATACTGTAAGTCCTCATGAACTTTGTAATAAAATCACTTCAGGGAAAAAAAAAAAAACACTTTCATGTTGGTTTTTTCTTCTTTTTGAAAGTTAAACAAGACTAGGTCGTTACATTTTCATACAATGGGTTTGTAGCCTTCGAGCTACATTGTGTCTCACTCCAGGATCCTCATTAAGATGTTCGGCTCCTCTTGTTATTGTGAGACTTCATTTCTAAATCAGGACGCGAGCACATTTTTGAAAAAGTGGGATGTATTTTGGCGCATAAAGTGGGAGAGTCCCAGGACCTTAAGTTCACTACTTCAACTAGCAAAACAACCTGCCAGAAGTGGTCTCTGCTGTGCACTTAACATATTTCCCTAAAACATGGACGAGTTGCCTGGAGCTACACACTTTGTCCTAGACTTTACAAGCGCACTGTCTTGTAATGGTAATTCCTATGTCTTTGTGCCTGATAGAGGCAGACTCTCTCTGTTTTAACTGGACAATGAGCTACGGTTGAGAGCCTCCAATGAAAGAAAAACACATCCCCTGTCAGGATGTTCACGCTCCATTCTCTTCCACCATGTTTGATCATTAGAACATTAGCACAAAAGTTAATTGAGTTAATCATTTTAGCACAGATACTGTTCTATTTAATCAAGTGTGAACCACTGGAATGTAACAATATGTGATTAACCAATTTTAAGCCTGTTTCACAAACAGTCCCCCACACCAAGTCTGTGTGGGGCATGTACAGTTGGGCCACTGTGACTTTAATGCTTCTTGCCTAATTTATTCTTGGAAACCACATGCTTTAATGGATACGTTGAAAAACATGGACACGCCATATTAATGCATACATTATTTGGTCAGATGAGCAGCATTGTGCTTGAGTGGTTTCCACTGTCAGCTCAGAGTAAAGTTTAGTGTGGGCCCCCAGGCCCAGCCGTGGCCCTATATGCAGATCTTTACTTTCAGCCATATTTCAGAGGCATGCTTTGGGGCCAGAGGTTAATTATTCCCCTAAATATCCCCCAAATTTAGCTGCAGCCTTTAAAGCCTTCAGGTGGTATTTGATACAATTGTTTTCAAACGCAGTACAGTATTTGGATTGTTCGTATCAACTTTCTGGTGTTGCATCACAAACTTGTGAAGTTGCTGGGAATGTCTGCCAAAAGCCACACAAAGAAACATCCAGCATTGTGGATTCAGCAATACAACACTGCAGTAGTAAAAAAGTGTATGAGAATACATGTTTTATTTATTTGGATGGAGCAGTGCATGTTATACTAGTATACATAGTAATACTGAAAAGTCACAAGCTCACATAGAGATATCAGTGGGTAAAAGCAACATGGCTCAAAGCAGTGGACTTTGGTTATCCAAGGTGTCACTGTCAACACTTTCAATATCACAGTCAAAATGAAACATCTAAATTGTGTATTTTTTGGATGTGTGGAGCAAAGTGATATGAAATGACACCTAGTCGTACAGGAGTTGTCCAGCGGCCAGCATGCTCAGTGCTGACGAAGTTCTTTGGATAAAGAATGAAACGTCCTACACTTCAACTACAGAGTACAGATGAAGACTGAAGAATCTTTGCCTAGTAGTTACACAAACATTGTTACACAAATTAAAGAAGTTAAGCAACTGTAACCACAGTGAAAGTTACACAGCCTTCCCCAAACCCCCTTTCCGATCAATTATCTATTGTCCATTATGCATTGTTCATTATATAAGAGGGTGTGTTGCTTCCCAACAACAATGATACAATGATCCTGGCCTCTCTTCACCCAAGGAAACTAATTCAAGGCTGAAAAATACACATAAACAGGACAGACTAATCTCACGTTTCAGCCATTAATCTTAGACAACTCCCCGGATCCCCCAAGATAATAACGAGAAGTGCATTATATATGAAATCCAGGCAGCTCCAGTAGTTGGCTCCACAAACTGTTGTCTTCTAATGTGCTGCGAGTGTGCCAGCCTTCAGCCAGGTGTATCGAGGTGATCAAACATGCTGAACAAGTCCGGAGGCTAACCACACTAGAGGTATAACCCACTCCATGAGGTGATAACGGCAACAATGTCTTGTATAAGCCTGCTAATCTTCATTCATTAAGCCCATCGTCCTCCGTCATAGCTGCCAGTGCATATTATGCACTTCTATTCCACCGCTCCACAGCTTTGTTAAATAAAGATTTTGTTGTCAATAATCTTGCCTCTTTCCTTGCACATTATCTTGGCAAACACAGGCAGGAAAATGACATTTAGTATGAAAACATGTCTCATCACCCCTAATTGGACAACACCGGTGTTAAAGATCACGTTTTCTTTCTGCTTGCTAAATTAATTCATCCCTGCGCCGCGGCCGCATGTGGTTCAGAATTAGGCCCAGTCATTAAAGTGCGGCACATATTCGGAACAGTCCATCACTACATATACATTAGCATTAGCCAGCACTTCAGTAGATGCCGACACACTGAGAGAGTGGTACTACACACTGCTTGCCGGCTGGTGAGAATTTTTCATTTTTATTGTATTCAGGTTGAAGGTGAGTGTGACGCTTGCATTACACTACAGTGATGGGGATGTAAATTTGAAGCTGTGGGCTAATTGTGTAAGCATTCTACACATACAATTACAGTGTACAATCATTAAGGCTCTGGAGCGGGCTTAAGGGCTCCAGACCCTCGAGTGCTCATTTGCACACATGACCAAGCAGGGCCACAGACTGCAGTGTGAGCAGGCCCATTGTCAGAGGTATAGCAATGGTTTCAAATGTGCTAGAAATATTATACAGTTATGTTTACGATGCTTTTAGTGATTTATCTCTAGCCGTGATCTGACTCTGTAGTTGACGTGGTGTTTGAAGCAGAACTTTGGTTGTTGGTTTGTTATTGTTTTGTTACAGGTGAGACTATTTATGTATCGCCCAGGTGTCTAAAAGGGTGTTAAAACCTTCCCATTTCCTGCTGTATATGTACCAATACCAATTATTAGTGGTCAAGGCGGCCGGTAACCGATATTTGGAGCCATAAGAATTTAGAAAAATACAAACTCCATCACTTAAGTTTGTGAAAACGCCTTCACGCATATGTTCTATAACATTAATGGACTAAAGGTAATGCTACTAGTTATAAAAATATATATATAGTATATAAATAAACATTTGGAGGGAGACTGGAATCGACCCTTTCACTTTGGATGCTTCATATACAATACTCTCACTGCATATAGCAACATTTCGCTTAACCCCTTGATCCTGTCCATCCTCTGGTGATGAGGCAGAAGTGGAAGAGACGTTTTCACTGAAGAGTTGAAAATGAGGCCAAATGCTCCACTAATCCGGACCCCCAGCGCTCCCATAGGTCACTCCTGTAGACCTTAAAAACACATTTAGGCCCACCCCATAGAGCCTCACCATGTGTGCACCCTGACCTACAGCTCACACATCAGTGCGCAGACCGGACATGTTTTGACAAGACTTTATCATCCCTGACAGGGTAATAGACAAAAAGCTGCCATAGTGAGCTTGTTTGTTGCACAGCTGTGGAGAGATCTGCCCTGTTGCCTTCTCTTACCTTTCCTGTGTGATCCGAGTGGACTGTCCTGGAACAAACACTTTAGGTGAAGGCTAGGCCAGGCAGCGTCTCCAGAACCATCTGACAGGTAGCGAGGAAGGATGGAAGAAGACAGCAAAAGTTTCTCCCCCGTCGAACTGAGAGGTGTAGCCAAATGCACTGTTCCAGCAGTGAGGAAGACTTGATTGGATTTACTGAGCTATAAAGTAAGTAAGACCTACACAGTGTTAGGAACCGAATGGAGCTGCACAGTACAAGCCACGCCCTGGTGCCGGATGTTAAAATCCCATTCAAAAGTTACATAGACTTTTTGAAAAATAAATAATATTAAATGTTTAAATTAACAATAGCAATTAATCAGCTATGTGGTGACTTATGGACAAAAATCCCAATAATAAATTAAAGCTGTATCCAAAACTCATGACTGGAGTCAAACTGTGGAACGCCTTAGACTCTGCCTTAAAGAACTCCTCCACTGTGCATCAATTTAAAAATCATTTCAAGTTGAAAACAATCAAATCATACGTCAACATGTAATCCAACAATGTACTGTATGTAAAAAAAACCTTCCTTGATCCTTAAATATTAAATCTTCTTTCTTAGAAGGAGTGATGTTAAGTTGAATTTAAATTGTGCAATTTAAAGTGAATGTTTGGTAAATTGCAGACCATCCTGTATTTTTTATGTATTATTTGTTTGTCTTCTGGAGAAGGGGGCACCACAATAAGATGTATCTTCTTTGTGCTCCTTTTCAATTATGTGTTTGTTTGTATGAGAAATAACTATAACTATGTGATAAAAAAAGAAAAGAACATGATTGAAACAAATAAAGAATAAAGAATGAAAACTGTGTATAGTATTTACTTGCTTTATAGCTCAGCAGCAGGATAAACAGATGGAGCTGCTGTTACCGGTTATCATTCAAGCCAACACGGCGGAGATTTGTTTAACTGAGCGAGTCAGTGATCTTTATTTATCGAGGAGCAGCAGTGGAACGGTTCCTGGGTTCACCATATCCTCCAGAAACACTGCCAGTACAAGTCACCAGCTCCCGGAGCTGTGCCTGGACGACGGCTGCTACCTGCGGTATTTCCGTGTGTCAAAGTGCCGTTGGAACTAGCACTATCCCCGCTACAGAGCACCTGTCCTTGTCTTCGGTTAGTAAATCAATCAATGAAAACTGTACAATATTTCCATTTCAGAAGGTCACTTTATATACAGTAGAGAATTGAACATGAAATTACAAGAGACTTGTTGAAAAATAGTGGCACTTTACCACATTTGTAATGGGCTAATTGTATCAGCTAGCTCTACCCTAGTTTTAGTACAAACAGAAAAAACCTGGCAGTCCGATCTCCTTCACGTTACAGACAGATTCAGTTCCTGATTGGTTAACGCGCAGCAATTTGACACAAAAGTTGACATTTTTCAACTTAAACGAGCAGGGCGGAGGAGAAGGTGCTTCAACGCTTTTCTGCTCTGATGAGACTCATCAGCATCATGTCAGGAGAGTTAGCTGACAGTTTGCACGTCATGTTGTGACATCTCGCACACATGTTGCAGGCATGTTTTATTGAGTCTAATCCATAATCACTTATACAATAACAGTGGTCTATTTGTGGTTGTTGACATGTGGATACATGAGAACAGATCAGAGTTCCAACACATTGTTCGAATAGGTATATCACATACTGTGATAGTCTAAGAGCTTTACAGCAAGGAACTACTCACCCATTCACACACCAATGTACACAGACACTGAGGGGAAGGTGGGTGAAGTGTCTTCCTCAAGGACACAATGGCAGTGAGCACTTGCGGGAGGAAAGACATTGTCCCCGTAGGGTAATTTGATTTAACCCATCCTTTGATGCCGCTGGGACAATCCGTCAGGAGCAGTGGGCGACCGCAGTGCAGTGCTCGGGGACCCATCCAGATGTTGAGCCAGGGTCATGGTCAGAATCACCTGGCAGGAGGATTAACCTAATGTGCATGTTTTGGGTTGATGGGGGAAACCCATCCAGACAGAGTTTGAACATGAAAACTCCACACAGACAGGACCTGTCCTGGCCCTGTTCGATCCCGGGACCTTCTTGCTGTGAAGCGCAAGCGCTAACCACTGCGCTACCGTGTCACTACCGAGACGGGATTCAAACCTGAGCTTCAAACCCGCTCTACCCTCTGTTGCCCCATATACTGTATGTAAATTGTGCTGCTGGAGTTCCTGCCTTGGATTGGTGAATCGGTTTTGTGCAATGGACCTGTCCGTCCGCCCATCAGCCTCCACCTGAAGAAGAGCAGCTCTCCTCGACTTAGACGTGTCTCTTGTGTATTGTAAATTGTAAATACTTATTCTACCAATCCAACATCTTGGTATTATTCATTTGTGTTTCACCCTAGATGCCGGTTATCACAGCATATATCTATAGCTTGTTATTGCATCTATATGTTCAACTAAAAAACAAGTAAGTTTGGTCTAAGTGTCTTATTGCCTGTAATATAGCCTGTGGTCTTCTAAAATTAAAATGCTATACAGATAGTACAGATAATTGTCCACCAAAGCACAACGTAGTGCTCAGCCCGGTGCCTTTTCAAGTGTGCACAGTAAAAGCAGTGTACAGTTTCATCCCATTCACAAGCGATGGTTTGTGAAGCGTAACCCAAACATTAGTCCAAACAGTGTCCTCACTAAAAGGCTCTGACTTGGAACAGCCTATACATACATCGATTGGCTGGAATTTCCTTGGTGTTTTCTTGCCAAAGGGAACTCGCACAAATGAATCTCCTGAGTTGATCAGCTCAGATAGCATGCTTAACAGCCTGCTAATTTTAGCCAGCTGTGCTGGCCAGGGAGCTGGAGGAAGCAGATATCATCAATATCGAGTAACCTTAAAGCTGGACGGAGAGAGCGGACTTGCTGGGTGAATGCCATGTGCTTCTGCCACATGACGAGTGCAGCCTTCAGACGAGGTTGTAACATTTCAGTGTATTGACTTACTTGAGCAGTTGAGCTTTCCAAACAGAAGCACACTTTCAGGCTGTGAATACCACTATTAGAGGTGAGAAGAAAAAGGAATGCTTAATGAGCTTAGTCAGCAATACAACAATATTTCCACGACACCTCCAGACTGTGGGTTTGCTAATAGGATTACCATTCATACAGTGTGATCTCTGTGACACTGCTTAAATTGTTAGTCAGGCCTTAACACTCCTACTCTCCTATGAATTTTAACTGAGGGTGAGGGGCTCCATTTTCTAATTTATTAGTCTATTACACTAGCTCAGGATTTCACTTCAGCGTTGTAGTGAGCGATGACATAACTGCCACCTCCAAGACCTATTTGCTGCAGAACATTCCTCTGGTGGCAGGCTTCTCAGAACCCGAGCGCTGCATGTCCATTCATTATTAATGTTGGCCTGTTGTGGAGACCTCTTTGTTGAAGGATAGGCTGTCTCTGCATCTGGCTATTGCTACGTTCTGACTCATGCAGGCGTCAAACAACCACATGGCATGGCTAGCAATGTGTTTCCAATATGTATTTGTTGTCGAGTGCAGTTGTCGCTATAGATGTACATGTATAGCTATACATTTTAACAATAGTTGTATTTATTTCAGTTCATGTAGGCTGCTATTGTATTGCTTTAGTTTGTGTATCTGCAAATTGTCACAGAAACGATTTACAGGGAAAGATAAAAAAAAAAAAAAAAAGGAAAGATGTTTTTAAGTTTGTTTTGCTCAATCAAAAGCGGGAGAAGTCAGTAATATTGGCCACCATAATCTGTCCAATCTCATAGGACCTGCAGTCTTCCAAGTGTGTATTAGTCTCCAATATGGGCAGTAGTTGGCCCACAGCAGGGGGTGATCTAGTCCCTGGCCTCTGTGTGTCCTGCCTGTGAGACAGTGTGTTCACTTTGGCTTTGACCACTGCTCCATCTGGCTTTGGCCGATGATGACCATGATTAAGAGAGGGCTGTCTAAAATGTTAGTTCTTCCACTGACTGACAGATTAATTGTGTTACACAACACAGAGAGGCCTTTACCCTTTAAAGATGGAACACAGAAGACAATGGCCTGGTCAGCCTTTCGGTTTTGTGTTAGTCTAGTGCATTTATTTATGTATTGTCTGTTTTGTTTGTTTGTTTTACACAGGATTAAAGTTGGCTTTTTGTGTAAATAATAAATAACCTATTATGAAAACTAATAAATAAATAAAACAGTTAACCATGGCCCTGACTGGTTTTAGCTTGCACAACCTTACAGCTCATACCAATTCTTCACATGCATGAATTGACATGCATATGTTACAGCTTCTAGACTTCGCAGAAGAGTTTATGATCAGGACAACACCAACATGTCCCTGTGCGTTCTTCAGCGTCATAGACAATACAGACAAGAAGGGTTAATCTAGACCAAACCATTGCACCTTTATTTTTCATATCAAAGGAAAATCCTTTGTAATAACGCATACACAACACACAGTGGACATAAAGCAATAATAAATAAAACATATTATGACTGAAAGGGAGACACTGCAGGCAAATTTCAGGTTTTGGGCCAGTTCTCTCTCTTAACATACTGTATATACTTTCACCTGGAAACAAATAAATATTTCATTCTGAGCCTGATTTGTTGTCGTCTATAGTAAACACGTCTGTGTAGGTTCTCAGTCGTCCATCGTAGGCAAAGATTCTTCAGTCTTCATTTTTACTCTGTAGTTGAAGTGTAGGACGTTTCGCTCTTTCATCCAAAGAACTTCGTCAGCAAATGAGCAGAGTTGGCACGCTTGAGGGTCTTTTTATACCTCCTTTCTACATGGTTCAAGCATGATAAACACCAGGTTGACTCTATACACAGTAATGTCATATTCTCTTTCTGATGCTACATATTGTCTCTGATTATAGTCGAAGCTTTAATTTCTTCTCACACTCCACTGAACAGCTGTACATGTAGGAAGAATAAATATTGTCTTATGAATTCAGAGAGATTTCTTTCCTCTTTGCCTCAGTTCTCTTGTAGATTACCAAAACGTCGTGTCTGTGAGTGTAATTACAGCCCTCACAAGGTCACGATGTTCTCACACTGAAAGTTCCTCTAAAACACTCTGGAGACGTGAAGCGTGCCCCTGTAGTGTTTAGTTTTTGTTTCATTTCCTCCATTACTGACCGTTGGGCTAATGCAACACATTGGCTACGCTCCAGCTCACTTTATGTTCTCCTGCTGGGCATGGTCTGTCCTACTTGGAACACATGACACTCCTAGTAAAACATAGACAAGTAATTACTTAATGAATGGACATTACAAATACAGTATAATGCACTGTGCACATGAATGCAGCCTGAATACGCAGCCTGTTCCAGATCTGAAATTAGTGCTGAAGACTTTATTGTGAGCCTAGAGAATTCCAACATTCTGTACACCGGCTGTCGTATCAGTATATAACTCATGTTTATGTATAAGACTTGAGGGATAATGATCTGTTTAACATTTCAACTTGCTTTCTGACCAGTTAGGGGCTGGAATTGCTTCCATGTACTAACGTAATGTAAGAACATTTAACATTGAATAACATTGGGTCTCATTCATGAAACAAACTTACCCAAAAAGTTGTTCTTAAGGCCTACTTAAGAACATTTGGCATTCACAAAAGCTGTTTGTAACTGAAAGAGTTCCTCTGGAAGAACTAATCATTCAGGAGGACTCTTAAGGTGCGTCCCGACCGGACCAGTCGTTTCGCACGAAACGTGCGTCTGGCAACGCAGGTATTTTTGGGGGACAACGCGTGTCACTTTTGTACCAACCAGCTACTGAAGCCAGAGCGTTCTCGCCTCTTCCTGTTCTCATGCCATTACGTCAAATGCGTCACTAGAGCAAGCCTCGAGGCTTTTCAATTTTTTTGCCGGAAACGCCAAAACGCGCGCGTCAAATCCGCGTGAATCGCCAAAACTAATTGGCGATGCGCGCGTCCATTTCGCGCAAAACCATTCACTTTGAAAAAATCATTTAGAATATTCTCACAGTCATAATGAATTTCTAAATCTTTCACAGCATGAGTAAAATATATTTACAAATAATTTCATGAGTTTTTTTTTGTTTTTTTGAGAGAATGACAGTGATCCATGGTGGTATAGCGCAGAGATAACCTCAGACTAAATCAATCTCTCACAGGTGACAGCTGCTGCTCATTGGCTGCTGCTCTGCTCTGGTTCACACACGCCATGCTCAGAAGAATAGCCTAGTAAGAAGAATATTTTTTTTCCTGGCTTGTTGGTCTAGTGTCACACCATAGGAGAAGCCCATGGATCTGGCCTCCAATCACAACGCTCTGTCTGCGTAGCGTATATTTTTGAATCGTTGAGGCGGGCATAAAGGATGACGACACGCCCCCCACTGCTTTCTGTCGCTCAGAATCACATCCTCCGTTGCAATCATTGCATGATTTGTCTTATCCACACATAGCCTTGTAATCACAGTCTCTGGTCTCAGTCAGAGGGTGATATGCTGCTGTTATAGGTTTGAAAGCAAACAAATTTCATTTCTCTACATTAATAATTTAACAATTTAATTTACAGCATTTTTTTCATGATTTTGGAATGACATGTTTAATTGGATCAATACTAAATGGATATTAAACTGTTGGACCATGATGGCATTTTGGTTTATTTTTTGTGTTATTACTCATAAGCTCAATACATCGAATGAGGAGGCCTGGCCGTAAGTGTTCATGAACTTAAGATTGGTGCATCTGACCTAGAATCTTCTAGAAAGTTCTTAAAGAGGTACAGTATTTAAGACCTATTGAAATGGAGTTTTGTGATCGTTGGCTAGTTTACAGTATGTAAAAAAAGAAAACCTAGAAGAGTTCTATAAATTTACAAAAATGGAAAATGTCTACAAATGTGAGTGCATGAGACATGAAGGAGACTTGCTGCTGTGTTAATGAATCTAAACACACGATTGATCTGTAGAATCCTTTGTTCATTTCTAAAGGAAATGTTTGAAAGCACTCTCCCCTTGGAGCCACTTTAATCTAGTGCACTTGTAGTTGAGAAGTGTTGGACTCCAGTCTCATTTGCCATCAGGTTTGGAGGATAAATGCTCCTCTGGTGTTTGGTAAAAGCATTAGCTACAGGTTTACCCAGTGTTTTATTCTCTTCTACTGCAACATTTCCACACTAAATATATCCATTAGTGTATAGATATTCATTATAGAGCTGCGGGAGGCACTGCAGAGACACTGCTCCCCTGTAGCCCTTTCCTCAAGATGAAAACACACTGGGCTAGCGCTGCTGTTGCCGTGGAAACCTGGTCACTCTCACTCTTTACCCACACTCTTCAGCACTCGCTTCATTAAGTGCATTGCTGCTGGCAATTAGAATAAAACCAGCGGCAGGGCTGGCTGTCTTGAAATGCAGTCTCCAATTAAATACTTTGAAACAGCAATGTTTCTGGAAGCTACATCTGCTCTGTATATTCCCAAGCATGCACCTGGGAGCCATGTTTCTGAAAAGCCAGCATTCTGGCTGCTACTGCGATGGATGACTTCACAAACCGTGTCTTTGAGTCGCGTGAATACAAATGTACAGCGGCATCAGACGCTGCCTTGTTACTCAGGCGCTTTTTACCCCTGCCCTCGATCAAATAAGCGAAACAGCAAATACTGCCGTCACAGTGGCTACACACAGGAAAGAGCAACGCCCGAGTGATCTGTCCAGTCTTTGCTTCCCAACACACAAGTCTAAATCAGTAAGAAACCACACGAGAGGACCGAACACACCATTTAAGAAGTCTCATTAACTTTCATTACGCGCCAAGATGATCCCGCATTAAAGTTGATGGTGAACAGGTATAAGTTAGTACTGATTGGCTGAGTGTGAGCACCGGTGTTTAGCTGAACGTTGGGCTTCAGGTAAAAGAAAGCACTGCAGAGGGTGGCTTTATGGCCGCGCAGAGAGCCTGACTCTTTTATTTCAGCCGAGCCTGTGAAGCCCTGCATCACTCATTTAACAGTCTATTACCTCCCACCTGAGCACACTCTCCGTCATTACTGCATTACCTACAAGCTATCCATTTGCATCGACACAGCCTTTGTAATGGCCCCTGGACCAATGCAGTTCAAATGTGACTGCCTTTGATTTCCCCCTACATTTTCAGCTACACCAAACATTCACCACACGTCAGTCGACCCCAGCAGCCTGTTTTATCCATGCCTTCCTGACCCGTGGACCAGCTGTACTTATTCTAGAAGTGTGGCGTCTGATCTGCATCATCCACGCAGCCCACAGCCGTCACACGCAGGTACAGCCACGAGAGCCGGGGCTGAAAATAGACGAAAATGCATCTGCGAGTCAATAGCTGCACTTCAATAAATCATTGTCTAAATAGAGCCAGCGGCAGAGAGACTTTCAAAATTAATTCACATGATGAGACTCGCGCTGCCGCTGAGATTGAGTGCTCGTAATGGTGCCACAGCGGCGAGTCTCATGACTCTGTGACTGGTCAAGCAAGTAGGAGGTTTAAGGAATGGTCCAAAGGTCATGTAAATTGATGCGAGATTCAGTTTGACCAACTTCAACAAGGCAGTGGACAATAATATTCACTAAAGGGACATGAAAAAGCTGTTCCACTGACTCTAAGAATAAATCCCTGCTAAAATAATGAGGTAGACATGACTTGAAGGCTGGCTGCTGCTTCTGGGGTGTGTGAATGTCAATCTAATGCGAATCTGTGAACGGTACTTGTGTAAGTTTATTTCATTTCTAATTTGGCAGAAGAAATGATGTTAGTAGCAACAATAGGGACAATTCAAATTCCGTTCCTCTCACTCAGGGACATGCTGCATGAACATCTCCCTACAATAGTTATCTGAATGAATATTTCTTATATATGCCACACCCGACGATGACACACGCTGCATGTAATAATTAATAAAATAACAAGTAATGACTTTAGTTAACGAATCATCAATCTGTATAATGTATAGAGAATTAAATACTTATACTGTTTTTATAATGAGAGGAGTACGGAAGTGTAGAAGGTTCACACGCATAATATATTAAATGTTTTTACAAGATAGTTTTATGTTTTTACAAGATATGGATCACGTTCTTACAAGATAATTTCACCTTTGTACAAGATAATTTCAGGTTCGTACAAGATATATATCACGTTATTTCATGATACCAAATGATCTTGTTGGTTTAAGATAAAGTAATTTTCTTGTTATTAAGTGAAAATCCACATTTACCATTTCACTTGCTATGAGCACGGCACAGACGCCGGCGCCGGAGGTGTGCAGGGGCAGGTCTCGGGGCAGAATGGCTGAATCTGCCCATGTTCTACATGTTCCTCCAACGAAGTCTGTAATTTCATTGATTACTTACTCGATCTTCCTCCATCCGTGTTAATCATTCTTTTGACACCCCTCGTTGTCGGAGGAACATGTAGCTAGGTCAGCCATTCTGCACCGAGACCTGCCCTCCGGCTGAGTCTGTGCAGGGGCGAAACTCTCAAATTGGGGTAGGGGGGGAATAATTGACGGGGTAGGACAAAAACGCCTCCATTAATGGGGCATTTCTTTTTAAAATGTATTATATTTAAATGTAGTATTTCCCATTTTCACAATAAAACAATCAATAAAAATGTATTAAATGGTGTTTTTAAAATAACATAACACACGTTTTCTGAACTTGAAAACAAATGGTCTAAACCAGTGTTTCTCAAACTGCCTCTCAATGTTTGAGATAAGCTACTGTTGGTGTCTTTACAAGGATTAAACCAGGTCTAAACAAGAGCTAAACCAGGTCTACACCAGGACTAAACCAGGTCTAAACCAGGACTAAACGAGGACTAAACCACGTCTAAACCAGGTCTGAATCACATGGGTACTTCTAATATTTCCGACACTTTGTCTATTGGTTAGTGTGGTCCGGACCCCCCCATCCCCTTGGGATTTCCACCTATGCGTCTGTGCCTAAGTGAAATGG
>OMNZ01085033.1:0-12851 GCA_900303255.1 Lesueurigobius sanzi
AATCATTTGCCCTTCCTGTCTGATGAGTGCCTGTTTCTTTGTAAGTTTTTGGCTAATTTACTTCTAAAGACATTCACTACTTGATCCAGCACAGCACTCTCTGCTCTCTCTTTCACGTAAATAAATCATTTGTGGTGAAAGTAAGACACATTATAAATGATCTTATTATATTAATTTGTGAACAGCTTTACAGCCTTTTCACTTTGGTCTTCACAATCAAGCATTAACTTCTGCATTATTGGCCCAAATAATAATAATAATACGCCTGAAGTCCAATTGCTATTTTAACAGTCCATCGTCGGGTAAAAATTTGATTATGAAACCACTTATTACACACATGGAAGTTCAGGCTCAGGATTTTTTTTTAAACTTTTTTTAACTTTAACATTTGATTAACGCAGCTATGATTTGATGAAGCTGACTTGAACTGATAAAAACTACAGTGACTATGAAACCATTTGTGATTTGATAAAAAAAAAAATACATTTGTCAAAACCCTTGTTTTTCATCAATATGTGTCAGTTTTTATATCGGATGTAGTTTTATCACATTCCCTTCGATCAAATTCACATGGCATTTTATCAAATTATTTTTGTTACTTCCACCCATCTAAGTACGCGCTTGTGCGATAAATGCAGCTGTGATTTGATAAAGACGACTTGAACTGATGAAAACGACTGTGATTTCATGAAACCATCTAAATTGATGATGTTTTTTTTTTATTAATGAGTCATTTTATGTGTCAGTTTTTATCAAATTCACATAGCCTTTTATCAAATCATTTTTGTTACTTCCACCCTTCATAGGAGACCCCTGCAATAGTCTATGTACATTAAGGTTTGTACATTAAGGTTTGTGTAGGTTCTCAGTCGTACTATGTTTTGCCTACTATGTACATAAAGAATAATCTACACAGTTGTATAACCTGTAGGTGTTTTTGTTACACAGTTATAACCTGTAGGTGAGTCGGTGGTATTTCACAGTAACATCTGCCTCAGCTGAGATTGAAAATAGTAAATAGTGTCATTCCAGTAAATGATATGAACAGTCATATGTTTTTCCCTCCTTTTTGAAACACAAATCTCTCCATTTATGCAGGAGAATATAAGCCGACTACCAGTTGAACCATTTTGAGAGTGTCCTAAACGCTGCACAAAGGTGGCTGTATTCTGGAGGCTCGTGTGTGTGTGTGTGTGTGTGTGTGTGTGTGTGTGTGTGTGTGTGTGTGTGTGAGAGAGAGAGAGAGAGAGTGTGAGAGTGTGAGAGAGTGAGAGAAATACACAGTAAACTGCATTTCGCAAAAGGCCCTTTAGTGTGATGTGACTGTGAGTTGCTCTTCCACAAGATGGCAGCAAACAGCAATGAACTGAATGGAGGGCTGCCTGCGCTGCTGATCTCTAAGATAAATCTAAATCCTGTAATTATGAGATAATAGGCTACATAACAAGATGCTCACAGGAATTATAGCAACAAAGCGATAAGTAATTTTTCATTACTTGATCTACAAAAATATCAGGTTGATTGATTATTTCGTTTTATGGACTACATTTTAATTTTTAACCATCATATTAATCTCCAACCTAGTATTTTGGCCTCTTAAAACGTTTGGACTTCCTTGTCGCCGTGGAGAAGTTGAGACCAAACTTATGCCGTTTCTATGAAGTGCAGGTATGACTCAGTGGGAGGTTTGTTAAGGTGCCCAGGAGATATACGGAGCGTGCGTAAAAGCGCATACTTTCAAAATAAAGTTTAGGATATTTATGTAGCTTTCACAACCCAGATGTGTGCAGCCGTTTAAACTGATAAAAATACATTTTAAAATAAAAAAAAAATCGAACAAAAGTGTGAAATTCTGCTTTTACTTGGTCAGAATTTATTGTTTTGTGTTAACTTTCCCAGAGTCAAACCGGAAGTTTTCCAGTCAGCCGAGTTAGCTTGTTTTCACATTACCTAGCGCCAAGAGAACTCCTCTCTCTAGCCAGAGTGAATGGAGTCCGGGGTCAGCATGCAGGAGTTTATCACACACTTTTAGACCTTATATCCCGCAATTCCCGGTCTTATTGCTATAGTTTCTTCACTTTTTTTGAGGAACACAGCAGCGCCATGTTTCTACGCGGCTCCAAAAAGCGACGGTCGACCCGCTCGGTGAGTAATTTTTGGTCATACATTCACTTCTTACGACTTTCGCTACCTGTGATAACTAAGTCTTTAGGTAAAACTGTTAAACCTGTTCATGAGGGTGTATACGTGATTTACATGGTCTGTCGTGGTAAACTCGCAAATCTCTCTTTGCGTCAGCTACTGCCCGTGCGTAATAGCCTCACCTGCACTGTGTAATGCCCAACTTGTTTCAATGGATCTCGTCAATTAACTACATATGTGTATATTGTTTTGAACATGCTGTAAGTTTTTTTTTTTTTGTTTTTTTTTACTATCAAAAGTGTATTGTGGACACAAAGACGCGACATTCTTTGTTTCTTAAGTCATTTGTGGCGCCCCAGGTGAGTCAAGAGGGTCGGACTACGTCATTAACTTTACCTGAGTGAGACACAGCCGCTGCCAAACAACCCTTTAATCTTACTCTGTATGATTCTGCCATTATTATGTGTGCGCACTGTATATCTCAAATACCGTAGTTCAAGTCAGTGAACAAATTGAGCTCGCTTCGTTGAGAGACCAGACGGAACAGATGTGAATTGAACAACATCTGTCTCCAACTCATTTGGACATGTTCCAGACGCAGTGATCCCACTCCAGTTTTATTGGGATCTTGCACAAACAAAAGTCATGGAGGGTTTAGTTGTAGATGCCCCTGTGCCTTAGTGATAAATATTGAAACAGAACACATCTCTGCTCTAAGTGCTCTGGGAGTAATTACACCAACAAGACACCTGTTTAAGCATAGCCACAACAATAACTGCACGCATTAATATTTCACAAAACAGGCCCTTTTTTGTAAATTGGTCGAGTCATGTTACAAAATAGGTGAGTCAGGCAAGGTGGTCAACCAAGTACTTACCAATGATTGTATAGCCTTTTGGTTATTTTGTGATGACACCAAAAGACTTTATGTGCAAGCGAAAGTAATGCAACAGAAAGAGGATGCACATTGTATTCAATTTCTTTAAGCAATATATTGGTCATCTAATCGAACGATTATGGATTAACTGTTAACCACTGGCTGTATCTCATTGTACAATTCATTAACAAGCGAATGAAAGACTTGCATATTTTCTTAAACAGTTGCTTTGTTTGCCCTTAATTCTGTTAGATCTCTGATGGCACTGGAACTACTTTCTTCTTACAGCTTAACAATTAATTGCTAGTATTTCTTTTAACCGACTTAGCCGGAGATAGCGATTAATCCATTAACCGGTTAACCATGCACACCCCTAGAAAGAATATAATACAATTACAAAAAGGCCAATTACAACATGTACAAAGGGTTGTGGGCGTGGACCTATCTTGTTATCCATATTATGAAGACTAACCACAAAAAAACAAACTTTTATGCATGTCAATATTAGCACAGGCAATTATCCTCTCTGTGCAAATGTTAAAAGATGTCAAACAATGCACATCTAAGCTGCACAATACCCTCTACAACACAGTAATGGGTGGTTGTCTAGCAGGCTGTGTGTTTGAAGTTGTCCAGTGACAGAGGTCTATATACTTTGCATGCCAAAGCCGCAAAAGGCCCTCACCCCTGACCCCCTCTGTTAATGTTTAGCCCCTCACAGGAAGCAAAAAAAATCATTTCAAAATCCAAATAATACGTGTAAAGCTATGTCGTCCTGGTCTTCCCAGGGAGGAGTATTGTTCACAGTGCACTAGTGTACCTACCTACGCTAATGACGCTGTAGTCGTAGTATGAATTACCTGTACGCTCATATTAGTGTAAGTGATCTGGGCAGAGCCTTTGCACTTGATGACACAAACCCGGGGGACGGCTTTGAGTTTGTCCATTACCTGGTTACTACTGAGGTTACGTTCTGTAGCAACCTAGGCCTCCCACTCTCTGCACTTCGATGTAAACAAACTTAAACTCTGAATATCTATGCTGCTTCAACAAATTTTTACTTTTTTTTAGATTTAATTTGAGTAAGGTCTACTTGCAGGGACTGAGATTAACATTTTTTGCTGGCCACTGTGGCTAGGGACTGGAAATAGGCTGTCATTGGGCCTATTATAAACCACTTAATTCAGTATATCATGAGTGGATCTCAAACTTTACCCACCAAGTACCACCATATAACCTAAAACCTAAACTGGGTCTACAAAGTATCTCAAATAAACCTAAATTGGACAAATTATATCTTGGGATAAGGACTGGTGCAGTTTATACAGTTTTATCAGTATTAGCTTTTTAAATTTACTTTATTATCCTATTCCAGTGTTATTATTATTACTGTTTGCAAACCTTTTTCTTCTTGAAGGTACATTTCCTGACTTTTTGCACCCCCCTGTGTGATCCTGTCCTAAGAGCTGTTGTAACAAGTACATTTCTCCATTGTGAGATCAATAAAGAACTATCTTATCTTATCTTATCAATGTCTAAACCAGAAAACCAACAGATGCTGAAGCTTTACTTAAGTTCAAGTTGAATAATATAATAATAATGCAGATGACCTTAAGTCCCACAGTTTTAGAAGCTATAAAACACACATTCTACATGGTCCATTGAGAGAGACTTCAAAAGTCTGCAACACATTGTGTATTTCAAACAAGTCATACATTTCCCAAGATGCCAATAAAAAAGTGGGACATCTTTGGGCAGAGACCTAGATGGCTGTGCAGAACAACCAAAATGGGCACTGGTGGTCCTCCTTGGTCTCCCTTGCAATTAGTGTGTTTTTAGCCTTTTAACATAATTAGTTGTGCAGTTTTTTTGCTTATTATTTTAATATTGTTTGTAGAGCAAATGTTATGCATAAACCTGTTGGTCAAAGTGAAAAAGGGAAAAGTCAGAATGGCAATCTACTATCCACTATTTGACTAATTCATTGGTGTTTAATGTCATGTCCTGTCTACTGTAGATATTTTCAATTGTCCAATTAGGGCTGCACAAAGTTTCGATGGCGATTTGATTTGCAATTTATGTTTTAAAATCAAGATTAATTTCATAGCATACATCTTTTACACAACTCCAGAAGCTCTTGGTAAAAGCCGCATGATCCCATGCATTTCCATTTGTTTGTAGAGGCCTAAACCACAGGCTTAACTACCTTTATACATGATAAATCCTGTTTGAGATTTGACACAGGTCATTTTGGTGTTTCCTGAAGACATTATAGTATAGGGCCTAAATACCGGCAACCTGTGTGCTATTTGGCTATTTTATTTCCATTTCCATTGTGAAAACTTGCTTAGCGGCCAACCCTAAAAAGCATGTCAGAGCCAAACTCGCTCAAATCAAGATTTTATTCTGATTCCGATTAAGCCAATGCTCTGAAAACAAAACATGCGACAAGCCCCAGGGTCAGCCGCAGTGTATGATGGGAACCCGAGTGTGTGCGCTATTGACTTTACGCACAGTTCATTGAGAAGCGACTTCCTCCCACCACTCCCAAGACATCCTTCATTTTGGGCACAATAGGAGACGTTATCTCGTTCGAAAGCTGAATAGAAGTTCTTGCAAGTGTGCACAAGCAAATCACGGACTTACCTCATACTGTATCTTCAGAGTAGGCAGAAGTAGAAGGCCGGGGTGGATTGGGAATGTTGATTAAAGGGCTAAAATGTTCACACAATTGCACACGTCACATACAGTGCATCGGGGGGTTGCAATTAGTCTATTCCTGACGTAATGCTATACAGTAAGAAGCAGTTCAGGTCATGTACCTATTTTTTATTCATCATGTACTTTTCAGTGATCAAACTCCTTTCTCCTATTGAAAATATTACAAAAAAGATCCAGCAAATGGTAAGGAAATAGTGTATTGTTTGACATTTACAGGTATCTAAAGGTTTTGCTGTCATGCCCCATACAAAGCCACATTTCTAAAAACAAAACACAGCTGAAAGGTCCAGTCACACAACACGGTCGGTGTCCTCTTCATTTGTCACATGTCTGTGGCCTTTTCCACACAAGATTTAAAACTTTCCAAAACAAATGTATCAGTCTGAAGTAGAGCTGCATCATATGACAAAAAAAAGTTCAACTTCACTGGTCCTTTTACTTGATTTGATCCAGGTTTAGTCCATGCATACACACAATTCCTGGCATGGTCCTGATTCCTGAATTAAGCTCGGTTAAGACCTGGCTTCTGAATTATAGCTCTAGTCTTGGTTCAGTCCTGGTTTAGTTCTGGGAAGGGCTGAGCAACATGGTAAAAAATAAAAAAAATAAATCCCTTTCATTCCTTTCATGTTAATTGATCTCGATTTCCCGATTTGATTGAAATATTTATATATTAATAGCAAAAAAAACTAGCTTTTACTAGCTTTTTTTGTCATGATTCAAAACAATAAACAAGATTTACCTTTTCAACAAACCTTAGCTGAAACAAAACATAAATGTTTTCCACTCCAGGACCATACATATTTTTCATTGTACCCCTCCAAATGACATGCTCTTATTCCCCATTGACAATTATTGAGATTGTCCTAAGTTGAGATTGCGATTTTGCTTGTTTTTGATTACCCAGCCCAAGTTCTTTGACAAAACAGTTCTCTCTCGGTTTTGAAGTCGTTTGTCTGACCATGGGAATGCCCTCAGTGCTGAAACTCCACTTCAAAGCTTCCTCCCATTGTCCAAGCACATGACTTGTCCATATGAATACATCTGAAAGTCAGTTGTCTCCTATATACTTACTATGTGTGATCAAGTCGCTTTTGTCACTTTTGTTTTTAGCCTGAACGAGCTTGAATGGGCTCTGACCGTGAGAGAAACTGAATGTGAGTAAGCTCTAAAAGATTTCAAAAAATAAGTAATAGCACATGAGTCAATTTACATTTCCCCAAATCGTCTAAAACACTGCTTCTCTTTTTACCTCAGAAATGTTGGCTTTGTAGGTATTACTTAAAATGATGTAAGCTGTGCATAGTCTATGCTTAAACAGGACTAAACAGACACTTATAGGTCAGGTGTAGGTGGCTTTGCTTGATGGCAGCTCATTTCGTTTGATACTCAAAAGATAGAAGACCAAACCTCCTGATGTTGGCCAAAACTTAAGCACCATTTTTTACAAATACTTTTGTTTGGCGACCTGGGGGGCCAGAGGATGTATGCTGCACGGCTGGACTGTGCTGACATGGCTACCTTCTGCTGCAGGTCTTCACCAGGATCAAAATAAGACACATTTGACCAAATGTTCAGAGAATCCTAGTAAACACTGTTATATTCAAGATTTAACATGTGTATATACTTAGTTTAGTTTAGTTTTTATATTCCCCCTCTCCCGATGGGTCACTCTCATGGAATTATGAATAGTGACACCTACTGTATATGTACTATCATAGCCACAACGCAAGATATTCAGGGTTGATTTAGTAAAAAACAATGTAGTATCCTGATTTTACAAGAAGAAACTACAAACTGTGGTTAATAAGTGTAACCATTATCACAAAAAATATAGCATAATAATAAATAATGAGAAAAATCTTTAAAGATTATACAAAAATATACATTTCTAATATATTTTCTATGACTGATTCATGAGCTGTGAGGAAAGAATAATAAATCCAAAAGGGCTTTGTTTTTTTGTTAAATTCACAGCGGTAATGAGATATTTCATGGATTTGTTTTTGAAAAGTGGTTTAAAATATGTTAAAAGGGCTACAGCATACTTTAAAATGTGTGTTCACATGACTTTTAGACCTGACTAAGAATTTCTGAAGAGGAAGCGTATTGTTTTTTTTGTTTTTCAAATTTTCCTAGTTGGAAAGCTTCAAAATGTGAATTGGTGCGACTGACCCATGTCTACGTCACGACCTTCTTGAACATAAGTAAATCAACTTTGTTTTCAACTAGTCTTTATAAAAATGACCCTTTCACTAATGCAAAGCTATCAAAAAGTACTTCCACAGGCATTATCTCGTCACATTTAGTAAGAAGTTAGTAGTCACATGCACTTTAACCAGCTCTGAACTAAATGAGGTGAATGTATTAGAAAGCTGTATCATGTCCTCTCGCTGTGTACGTAACCTAAACCAACTGTACTGTAGATGTCAATGTAAATTCAAGTTGAATCTGCTGCCTAAACCACACATTTATATAAAAACTGTCAATAGTTTGTGCTTCATTTGGGCTGTAAAAAAAAATGTTAGTGCTGTTATTGTTTTTGAGATGTTGAGGATTGTTTTTTGCACAAACGATTGGCATAGTTTTTTTTCAACTTCACGGACAATGTCGGACATGAACTAAAAAGCGCAATAACAAGGCCATGTCTAGACTAAACTAGCTTCTGGACTATAAAGCAATACTTAACATGGAATGAGCCTCAACTAAAGGTCCTTACTAAGGTCTAAGTAAGGACTAAACCAGCCGATGCAGCAGAATTTAAAATGACACATTTTTGGTGACACTGCAAGACTACAGTATATTATGTGGAAGACTTTATCACTTTATCACTTCAGTTCTGATTTATACATAATAATTCGTGAGACAGTACGTGAGCCTGGAATAAATTAAAGTTGAATCTAAACAGTGTGATGCAGACTGGCGCCAGGAGCACGCCTGTGATCTGTTGTGTCAGACCGTGAGGCATTTAAACTCCTCGGGACGTAAATTATCGCAGCGTGTTCGTGGGTGAATATTCTCGACGAACAAGTTCAGGTTCCTATAAAACAGAACAGCGTCTCCGCCCTGAAACCGCCTTATCAATGATTCCTACAGACTACACACCACAGTATTCAGAAAACAGACAAATAAATCACACTATAAATCTCATAAAGCTTTGTGCTTTGGCCGTTTAATGAATTAGTTCAATGTTTGCACGCCTCAGAACCAACAGATAAGAAAAATAAACTCAGGAAAGACTTGATGGAAACAGCATTGTAGTCCATGTGGGAAAATAATCTGGAACTTTCCTTCAAGGTTAAAATGACTCAAATCCAGGATATTATAAGCCTTCAGTTTATATTTACTTAATGGGAAAATAAATAATTGAGTTACAGACACATTAAGGGGAGCCACAGGTCAAAAAATAATAGTTTAGATAATAACTTTTACTGACATAAATATGACAAAAAATGTACTGCAAGTTTTCTGTCAATTTATGTTTTCAAATAAAAATATGGTAAAGTACAAGCCTACAAAATAAACTACTAAAGTGGAGATGTCAGCACCACAATGTGAGAAAATGACCCTTGAATAAGTTGAATAATTCTATGGAGAAACATCAGAGCAATAATTAAACACCTTATTGTGAATATTATTACAATTATTGGAAAAATGGCCCAATACCTGAAACAAATGAAAATTGACTTTTGCTTGAAGTGGCTCCCCCATAGACCGTAAAATAAAGATGGCTTTCCCCATTGCGTTCAGCGTGCCGCGGGCTAACAAAGCTTATTCATGCTACGTTCTCTTTTAATGTTGAAAATATTAAAATACAAAGAACAGGACGGTGTAGCGTGTGGTAAGACAAGCACTTATTAATAACAAGCCTATTTCCAATAATGAGTTAAAGATGGGGCAAACAGTTTAAGTTCAATGGGATCTTCCAGAGTCAGCTCCCGTATGCTAGCAGACTTACATCTCCATTTTAATGTACACTCTATGGCGGGCAGCTCCTTACAAACGGCAGCAACATTAGGTACATT
The DNA here is from genome assembly GCA_900303255.1 of Lesueurigobius sanzi. NCBI lineage: Eukaryota > Metazoa > Chordata > Actinopteri > Gobiiformes > Gobiidae > Lesueurigobius > Lesueurigobius sanzi. The sequence continues at coordinate 9,766 of OMNZ01085033.1, forward strand.
TTGTGGCATATAGGAATCTAACTTCATTTTCTTTCTTTGTGCTGAAATATAATGTGCACTTTACAAAAGCAGCTTGGCCTTGATCATGTGACTTGTCTTAATACCTATTACCTACTGTTTTCAAATTTGTTCCAAGCATTGTTTCAAGCAAACAATCAAATTTGATTCAAGCATTAACATCCGTAAGAAGAAAATGATTTGGCTCTTTTTTGATTTTAAAACAGTTTGGGAATTTCCAAGTTCCCACCTGCAACAGTGAAGTCGATCCACGATACAGCAGTATGTTGTTGTAGCCAAAGTTATTTGGCTGTGACCCCAAAATAGCCACACTAATCACCCGGGACTCCCATTGTAAAAAGTTATTACTTCTAATACCACTTTAAGGCAACAAAACATTTTAAAAAGGGGGGCATTATGCAAAATGCTTTTTTAGAGGTTTTTACCATGTTAAAGTGTCGTTCATTCATCCATAAATAGCTTCAGTTGTGTTTGGAGCCACATGTTTGAGTAATCTCTGAATCTTTCCCCAGTGGCTATTTTTAGCACCGCAGCAGCGGCCCCTAAGTATCCAGGAAATGCTTTCTTTACCTCCCGATCTCAAGCAAAATTTTATCCCTTCACCACATACCGGCAACAAAATCATCCGACATACAGTAGCTTCATTGCAGCAGTACGGGGCAGCCTGGTCAATTTTTATTTCTTTCCTTTTTTCAGCTTTAGTTGTTTTTCATCAATATAGCATTTTCTAACCAACAAAGTGAAAAATAATGATCAAGATGTGTTTGAGATTAATTCAAAATAAATATATTTTAGTAGATTTCCAAAATGATGTATTGTTTTACACTAAAATGGTAAAAACAGTGTCATATTTTTTTTTTATTTTAATCTTGAAATCATCTTGGGACGCCCACCCATGGCCTTGCCACCCACCAGCTGGCCCAACCCCATTTTAGGAATCCCTGTTCTAAGTAAATAAAGTTTAAAACAGTCAATTGTCGAAACTACCCCAGAATCAGGTCATCAATGTGAAGTAATGTGGAGATGAGTGGACTGTGTGAATGATTGAGATGTTGTGTGAAGTTAAAGCCACAGTTTAAAAGCGTGATAAGAGATAACCTCAAATGGGTGCTGAGCAGGTACGCACAGGTTACATCTCCCTCAATCACATATCTGAGTTTTATTGCCACGCTCATCAAACTTTATTATGTGCTTGCGCAGGCGAACATTATTGGCACTGGTGGTGTTTTGGAAAGGGATGGCATGGCAGCACAGAGTGATCAAAGAGAGACGGAGGCTTCATTTCACTTTAAAGATGCATGCTGCTCGCGACATTATTTGAGTAAATTAAGTAGAAAAAAAGGACCAAACATGACTAAGAGAGGACTGCATGTGCAGAAAACACTCCAAATGATGTTTATTGTTTGAAATAAATCTTATATGGACACAATTATTACCTTTTAATGCATCCAGGAGGCCTGCGGTTTTGGGCTGGGGCTCAGCCTATATCCAGTCTGAGCAATTTATGATCTGAAGTAAAAGGAATTTGGATTGTGGTATTTTCACAGTAGAGAACAGACGGTGAGTGTGAAAGCAGCTGTAAAGATGTTTTTATCAAAAACACCAAACATCAAACACCAGTGGATCATTCAGTCTCTGTTTGGCCTGGTCTAGATCTGATTTGAAACAAAAGCACAATCATTCATAAAAGTATGGCCCTGGAGCCACTAAAACAACACTAAAATCTGTATTTTTACAGTTACCATAGTTACCGCCATATAATTTTCAGCTGCCCTTCACCTCAGTTTTAAACTATAGAGTCTTGTTGTGTTGTTGTGATGTCTCGTGAACGCAGCCAGTTCTCCACCTCACAAACAACTGATGTAACACAAGCAGGTGATAAAAGCATCAACACTTTACAACTGCCTGGATTGAAAGACATTCCAGGAAGATGACTTGGTTATAAACTCTTTTAAAATACACACACTTTTAAATGTATAGTTTCTGTTCTGAGTATTAGTATTGCACTCTAGTAAATCACTGTATGGATGGATAAGACACAGCTCCAGATGTCAGTGGACGACCTCCTGCATCAGCAATCATTGTCATTCACTTTCTAACAAATCAACAAAACCTTTAAGGCAGGGGGAACAAATGAAAGGCCCAATGGGTACGCGAGAAAAACAGTTTGTGAACCACTCCTCTAACTCATTAGTTCTCAAACAGTGGGTCGGGACCCAAAAGTGGGTCGCGTAACATTTTTTTTGGGTCGCGGTGGAATTGCATATTAAAAGCAACGTCTGGACACAGCTTATCTCATGACCAGGGAAACTGCAGCTGTGTTACCCACACACAGCCAGAGACTTGTTATACCATGTTCATACTATTGCACATATTTAATCGACAAACTGCTCACAAGTTTATTCCCAATGAGAAATGCATCTACGCACTGTAACCGTAACCCATGCGCTCTGCCTCTCTCTCTCTCTCCCTCACACTTTTGCGTCTCAGCGCTCCTTGGGGGAGCCTTCGCAATCGTGATGTTAAAAGGTGTGTGGTATTCCCATTGGTCAGTGACTGTAAACCTTTCTGTGGCCAGATCAAATGCGAATTTTAGCTTGACTTGTAGCGCTGATGTCGTCTTTCTCTTTGCAATTAACCTCTTAAGCCCTAGGCCTTATTCTCCAAAAATCATTTCTTTACATCATAGGTGCACATGGCTAATCTTGGTGCCCACACATTTGGTAGAGCTTAGAGATGACGATGGAAGTGAAATAAAAATAAATGATGTTGTTTGACAATAAAATGAGGTTGCCATAGGTTTTAATGAATTTACGCCTGAAAAAAACACACACATTTTCCCGCAAAAAGGCCTTTTTCCTCCCTGTGGTGGAGCAAATAACAACAGAAATGGATAATCCCACATCAGCTGTCACTAATTTGCAACTTTGGAATAATTTTCTTGCGTAAAACACATACGTTAGTAACTGTATCTGAAAGCACATCCCCATTTTTGGGGACTCTCTGTCTTAAGAGGCATATTTTCTGGAGATAATTCCCACCAAACTCACGCTAAAAGTGGGCGGTAA
>OMNZ01085045.1:0-15089 GCA_900303255.1 Lesueurigobius sanzi
GACCAGATGTAATGTCCTGTGAATAAGTAAATCACTTAGAGTAACAAGCTTAGAGTATCCCCCATCCTTAGACCTTCCTCTACGGCGAGGAAAAACCCCAAAAAACCAAAACATTTGGACATTTACATTTTTCCCATAGAGTTGTACCGGCACATCTGGAACAGACTTCTATAAAGTGAATGCCACCTATTATCATTGTGCCACCTGACAAATTGAGTAAAGACAAGAAACATGATAAGAGTTTACTTTCTATCGTTGCCAGATCATGACAGACTGCATCGCCAATGCTTTTTGTTTTTTCCAAAGTGAGCTTGTTGCGTGTTTTGTTAACTGCAGGCCGTCCCTCGTGTAAATCCCATTGTGTCAGTTTCAGGCCGAAGCCCCGTGCCATCGGTCACATCAACAGTCACTAAATCCTTTATATAAGACCGGGCCGGTCCAGTCGCAGGTGCAGGTAATCCCCAGCTCGGACCTGCGTTAGGTAACTCTTCATTTCTATTGGTTAATCCCATCACAGAGGTCCATTACCCAATAGAGCTTTACAACATGTCACAAAACCACTCATTTACACGCTGCCAAAAGTAACCACATGTTATACCTAAGAAGTAGCATTGTAAGTACTGTATTTTCCGGACTATAAGTTGCACCAGCCAAAAAATGCATAATGAAGAAGAAAAACACAAAGACGCACTGGACTATAAGTCGCATTTTGGGGGGGGGTATTTTACAACATCCGAGACCAAGAAGAGACATTTCATCTTGAATCGCAATTTATAATAATAACAATAGAACAGAGAACAGGCTGAATAGGTGTACGATATGCTAATGCTACACATTGATGGATATTCAGCTACACAAAGCATAAACAACGAACTGAAAAGGTGCCTGGTATGTTAACGTAACATATTAATTCATATATAAGTCACACCTGAGTATAAGTCGCAGGACCAGCCAAACTATGAAAAAAAGTGCAACTTATAGTCCGGAATATACGGTAACTATTAAGTACTAAATCGACCAGTACCACTTTTGATTGGTATTTAGTGCTAGTAATTACTTACGCTGCTACTTCTTAGGTACTAACATGTGGTACAGTACTCCATGTATGCAGATTTAAAAGTAACATTTATGTTAATACAGTTAGTACAGCATTTATTATGAAATAAATGTACAGCAGCTGTGTTGGACTTTTGCTCAGGCCTTAATCTGAAAATATTATCAAAATATTACTAGAAAAGTAATCAATCAAATCAATCAAATTTTACAACACTCAAGGCGACCATTTGCTTTACAATAAAATCACATAAAATCCATTTAAACATTTCAATTGTTTCCTGATAAAGTAATTATAATCTAAGTTTTGCAATTGTAATCCTGTTACATTACTCCGTTACTAAAAAAGTAATCTAATTACAGTAGTGGATTACTGAGTAATCCGTTACTCAGCAACACTGTTAATGAATAAATCTGTAAAAACAAAAAAAAATTGCCTCTGGGAGAGAAACAGTTTTTGAAATGTGATCATTATTTGATTATATATTATTCTTATGGCTGAAAGTCCTTTCCACTGGCCAACATCACACACATGGTTTTGAATATTGTCACCACTTTTGGACACCTTTATGACGAAATAATTAAACTCACAATGTTCAATGTCTTCTCTGTCAGCTCATACGAACTAAGGTCTGATTATTTTCTCATAAAGGTGTCCAACAGTGGAGAGAATATTCAAAAACATGTGCGTGGTGTTGGCCAGTGGAAAGGCCTTTCAGCCATAAGAATAATATGGATCACTATCAAATAATGATCAGGGAAAACATATTTCCTGTTTGTAAATTTCTTTAAAAAACTGTTTCTGTATTTTGACATTTACTACACTTACTGCCATTGAATTCTTAGCCTCAACGTTAAACTACTGGCTCTTTAGAATGCTGTGATGCCACCCATTGGCTTTGTGCGTCTGCGTGTGGGTCAGGCTTTGGCTCGGGTCCCGTCCCCTGTTCTAGTTTCCTGGACACTTGGATTAGCTGTAACCTCTGAAGAAGCCGCAGAAGCTCTGAGTGTGTCCGAGGCGACGACGGCGATGACCGCGACGGCATTCATTCTAAATCCCCGCGACCACGATTAATATGTCTGAGCTCGTCCCGGATCGTACATGAAATCATCTGGACTTTTGTTTTTTTTAATAGAAATCCCTGTTGAATCGCTGCAGTCATGGGTCGTCAGGAGGCGGACTACGTGTGGAAGAAGAACACGGAGAACATCCAGGAGGTGTTCGACATCATGGAGGAGCTGGGATCGTGAGTAAAACTAAAGACAAATGAGTAATAATAAGTCAGTAAATGAATTGTGCTGAGATTAAGGCCTTAAAGGGAGACGTTGCAGGCAAAAGATATGTTTTCACCTGGAAACAAATACGTAAATGACCTAATCCAGTCCTTCCCAAACTCCAGGAGGTCGAGGCCCCCATATCAATCCAACAATTCCACAGGGCCCCCCTGTATTAGGACATCACTCTTTTAAAAGTATACGTGATGTTTTCCTCATTCATTTTGCAAACATTTACATTAAAATGCTAATATTAGTAACTACACTGCAAAAAAAAATCTTAACACGCTAAACTATCTTTATATAATACAACAGAATAGAACTTTATTGTCTGTTCAATTGAGCAGAAATATGTCTTTCAACACGGCATATTAAAAGTCATTAAACAAAACACTCATAAAATACATTTACAAAGACACAAATTTTTTGATTTAATACAGTGCTACCGGGCGCTATTTAGGGCAGTAACTGCAGATGGAATAAATGATTTCTTGTAGATGTTTTTATGGGCCAGTCTGTATCTTCTGCCTGATGGCGGCAGAGAGAAGGAGTGATGCAGGGGGTGGGTGATGAGGGTGGCTTTCCTCACAGCTCACAGAGGGGGTTTGTGATGTTTGGGTGATTTTGCTGGCCTGGTTTGTGTTGAGTTTTGTCTTGTGTTTGAGCTTTTAGAATATTTAGATCTGGTTTTGCAGTGTATTGGCTAAATCCTTAATTAAGCAAATACACATTAAGTTCATTCAAAATGATGTGTATTCCACCATTTGGAGGTCCCCCTGCAGTGCCTCTGAGGACCCCCAGGGGGCCCCAGGCCCCACTTTGGGAATCACTAACCTAATCTTTACAATAGGGAGTGTCATTATTCACTAGAACTATATCTTTAAAGAGCACTTTCTCACATTGTGGCGACGACTTTTCCACTTCAGTAGCTTCTACAGACTCCAAACTTTACAGTCTTGGACTTAATAATCTGGAGGTTTGTTCAGAGGGATCTTTCAATATTTCATTTCTAGCCTGATTGATTGAGTTTTGAGAATGCCCTCTAAACAAATCTTTTTGACTATTATATCAAGTACATTAGGGCTGAATCCATTCATCGTCAACTAATCGATAATTGAAATAGTTGTCAACTATTTTAGTAATCGATGAATCGTTTCTGGGATTTACAGACAGAGTAGGAATTACATTAAAAGTTTGTATTTTTTGTGGGGGGGAAAAAAAGTTGTCTCTAAAGGCATTGGTTATAGAATTTCCTTTTGCAAATATTTGAGCTCTGATTGTTCCAAATATGAGATAAATCTCGGACCAATCAGAGCAGAAAGAGGACTCTCTCACTTTCACAATCCCAGACCGAATTTTAGAGGTTCTTAGCTTTCAAATGAGGAATGATTTGAAAGCTTGTACAAAGAGCACCTACAGACATTACCTTTAAGCTTACTCCATCAGCACGCCCTCAAACAGCCTCACTTTCTTGTAAAACATCCGCGCTATGATCTGCAGGTAGCACAGAGCTCATCAGCCTCCGTCGTGCTTTTAAACTCTTAATATTTGAATTTTCGTAAAAGTCTATGGAGATTTTCATTGAGCCTGGATGAAGGCAAGACTGTAGAGCTCCATTAGGCCATTTAATAAGCTCTTCCCATAACGACTGTCATAGTTCAAGGAGTCTTTATTATCCAGAGGCACAGTTGGATTCGCAGCAGCAGGACACATGCACTCAACACATTCACACCACAATAGAAAAATACAATTACAGACAAAGCCAGGTTTAAAGTGGGATAAAAGAGTGCTTAAATGTATTAGTCCTGTAGTAGTTCATATAAAGAGTGTCTGGTATTGATTGTATACCTGTATTAGTCCTTGAGTGTCCCAATGGCTGTGGGTGGATTACTGCTTTGATTGGATTGAGAGCGACGGACCTACTTTACCTGAGGCTTAGACAGAAACACGCTGCGACGACTGGACCGGGCAGATCACACACGGTCACACCTAAAGCCGTGGGAACGGCCGAGTGTCCACAGTGGAGTTTAATCATACACAGAGAATGACAGATTATCCCCCGAGTGTTTCCCAGTTTTCTGAGTCATTAAATGAATTGTGCCAAAATGAAGGCATTAAATGTCACGGAGAAGCATTACAGTTGTTTCCAGTCAGCATTCCATCTACATTTCTTGATCTTATATGCCAGTGTTTCCCAACCAGGGGTACGGGGACCCCTAGTGCTACGCGAGAGGTTAGCAGAGGGTACTTGGATTAATTTCAGATAAAAACTGACTGTAAAGAGTGAGAGTTTCAGTGTATTTAGTTGGTTTTTTTTTACTCATTTTAGTCATTCACTTTCTAACTATTCAACAAAACCATCGAGGCAGGGGGTACTTGTATAATAAATGAAAAGCCCAAGGGGTACGCAAGGCAAAAAAGGTTGGGAACCACTGTTATATGCCATACTTTTCCAACAAAGTGATTCTACCTTTTTCACGCGACAAACACAGAGCTCAAAGGGATTGATGCTCTGACGTAGAAACAGGATCTGACAGTCCCCAAAAGAGGAGCTGTAAAGTGTTTCCAGGCAATAGCAGCTAATCAGTAACCTGCGTGTGCCAGATTGATATGTGTAGACTCTGATTTGAGTTCTACACATTATCAATCTGGGATGGCTCTCATTCAATCCACTCATGAAAAGGAGGGACCCTCACAGCAATACTTAAAGTTAATTGGGTGAAACGCCCGTTAGTACCCGCCTACCGTACTTTAGCAGATTCCAGTCGGAGAAAAGCACAAACGTCTCTTTTTCTCCTTTTCAAAGTAGAAATAGTAGCATTTCAGCTAAAACAGAGTCAACTGCGACATCAAAAAGTAAGGCCTCAGACGTCCCGCCTTAAACCTCAATGCAGCCACGTCATTGGTCCCGCAAATATCTGAGTCGAGCCGCTCGTAAGGGATTGGACTCTTTCAAGATGTATTTCCCCGAGTTTGTGAAATCACAAATCTCACGGGAATACATCTTGCAGCGCAAAGTTCGCTAATCTGGGCTCTTCAGGGAATGATTAAGAATCTAACGAACAGAAGAATCTACCTTTGACTGACAGTCTCTCCTAAAAAAAAAATAGTTCTAGAACAAACTATTCATTTTAGTTACAAAGATTTGTTCAGAGAGGACTTTGGATATCGTGTAAAGTTTTTCAATAAGATAGTTATTAGTGAAGGGTCAAAAAATCTAATTATGCCTTGTTTTTTGGGGTTCAAAACTCAATAAGTCAGGTTATATTAAATATTGAGAGATTCTGTGGCCACAATGTGAGAAAAATGCATTTTGAGAAAATGGTCAATTTAAGTTATTATTTCCTATCGTTCTGTGGAGAAATGTTGAACGAGTGCAATAATTACACTCCTTGTTGTAAAGATGAGGTCATTTATTTGTTTCTAGGTTTAGCAAAAGTGCTCAGACTCAGCTTTAATTTGAGAGTGTTCACATCCAAATGGGAGTAAGGGTTCAGGAAATACAGCTATTAGTTGGTCGCGTTGTGGGTTTTTCTCTGATTTAATATCATGTCCACTCAGAAAACAGAAGTGTTTACTAATTTAGTATACACTGTAAAACCTGTAAATTGACTCAAATTCAAAACATTTGTCCTTATTATATGTCATTTTGACTTGAACTTAAAATAAGAAAAGATTATTATATTTTTTTTTTCTTATTTTAAGTTCATTGATAGACACTTACCAACTCAAATCAAGGTCCACTGTAGTTTATTAAAAAAGTCACTTATTTTTAGATGACTTTTTGCTGTGTATCAATATATGTGTTGTTCTATTCTGTGGTCATTTCTATCTGCACGAGTTAAACCAGGGTGAACTGAAGAGGCGAAGACTCAAATACATCTTCAGAAACATTGTATATTCATATGTATTATGAAATGTACTTTTTACTAAGAACTTTATAAAGCAAATACTTCAGTGCTTTAATTTAAGTACATTTTTCACTGGGCAGCTTTCACTTTCATGGGAATAATATCTGTACTTTTACTGAAGTAATGAAATGAACTTCGCCCACCACTTACCAGTTGACAATCACTATCTATTACCTATTCACAATGCGGCCCCGTAACCTGTGCCTTCTTTGTCCTCCTCCCTCCTTTGCTGTCCACCTCCATGACGTCAGGCTTAATCCACCTGATAACTGCTATTCCCACAGCTCACAGCTCAATATAGCAGCACATAACAACGCACCAATGATCCACCAATCATTCCACCTCAGAGATCAGTGCTTCCTCTCACTGCACCCCTGGGTTTGGTTATTTCAAGGCGAGGCCATCTCTGTAGGGTTCCAACTCTCAGTGGCACGTTCACTGCCAAAAAGTTATTTCAAAGCTGTTGACACTGTAGATTAGACCCTTACTAAATGTAGGGGCTAACTGCAGCACTTTGCGCGGCGATCAATAGTTTTATTGTAGTGTAGTATCAGAGTGTGAAACTAATGGCATGACTGGATTCTACAGGTTAAGAACTTTCCAATGACATACAGCATGTCCATATTCACTTAAATATGGTTGGTGATATTGGATATTTAGAATCAATACCCGATATTATAATTTTTACACCTTGCACCACAGCTTGCACCTACAGGAGCTGGGATTCGAACCCCAGACCTTCCGATCATGAGACGACCTGCTCTACCTACTTGTTTTAAACCTTCATCTATAATGGCTTGACTGCTTAGGTCTAACTATCTGAAGCCCCGCCCCCTTATTTTGCAAGGAATCAACAAAAGAATAATGCAGGCCGTAAAAATAAAGCCGAGCATAAAAATAAATAAAACAAGAATGAATGAATAAATAAATGCATTTGGTTTTAAGCACAAAAGCGAGGTTTTTGTAATATGTATAATCTCAGCATTTGTAGTGATATCTTGATTATTTGCCTATGTGAACATTTATTGATTGATTGATTTGTTATTTTGGCAGTTTTAGTCCTCCATACTGCAGACAAACTAGTTTGCTCTTAACATTGAAACTTTCACCTGGAAACAGGTCCTCTTAAGCCCTATAGAGCCTAATGGGGCTCTGCACATTCAGATACAGCGACCGACGTGTTTCACACAGCAAAACATTCCAAAGTTGCATGTGGTGCCAAATTGTTCCAAACTGTGTAAAAGGGCTCAGGTTTTAAGAGGTTAAATAAGGATTTAATCAATGACCATTTTCTCAAATAGGATTTTTCTCACATTGTGGCGACAACACCTCCACTTTAGTAGCTCCTACAAACTCCAAACTTTACGGTCTTGGATTTTCAAATCCCAACCTGATTTATTGAGTTTTGAACCCTAAAAAACAAACAAGGCAAAATTAGATTTCTTACAGATTTATTCACTAATAACTAGCTTATTAAAAAACTAAACAAAATCTCCAACATCTCCTTCTTTGTCAATATATCAACAAAATTAAACCATATATTTAAACCTGGCTTTATCCATTATTTAGATTTCATTGCTGAAAATGTAGGCATTTTCTTCTCATATTTATCTCGATAATATACAAAAAAAGTTTCAAATTGATATCACTCAATTGAAATGTTTTCGTTATTCACCTGCAGTTCTCGCCTTGAGTAGATTTGGACTGCCCTAAATTAACATTTCCAAAAGAACAAGTATGTTTTTTTCTTTCCTGTAATTTTCCCTCAATCTCAATTGAGTTTTGCTTACCGGTATTTTTAATTGTAAAAAACGTTGTGAACTATTTGAGCCTTCCCCTGTCTAGTGTCTCTGCCTGTTTAAACCTGAGACATGTCCACTTGACTTTTGCTTTGTTCTCTGTTTCTTTAGCGGTGCACTTCTCATTATCGCTCCTCTCGGCTCAGGGTTATTTCAGGGCCTGTTTACTTTAATTGCGAGATTAGTCTGATTCCAGGATGAGATTCTCAATTGGAGCTTGCGTAAGCTCACGAGGGAGAGCCAGGAGCAGAGGACGTGGACTTTAATTGCATCTGCCTTCGTTAACTATAGCCCTGGTCTAATACAGAGGTGAACTCATTTCCCTCCACAGCAGAAGAGGCTGTAGGTCAGCGCAGCAGAGGGAGGAGTGTCTCGAGTAAGGTTGCAAATGGGTGGGAAATTCTTGATAAATTTCCAGAATTTCCTAGAAACTTTCAATAGGAACTTAAAGAGAGCCTATATGGGCGTGCCAGAGCCTTTCTCCACACACCAAAATTGCCACTAAAGGGGGTGATGTGCGGGGGGGGTATTTGGGCGGTGTCTGCAACATGAAAAAATCCTACCAATAAACTATAAATAATGTAACTAAATGTTATGCTAATCTCCACTAACCTGATTATCGCTAAGAAAATGATCGCTCTGTTCTGAACTCCATTCGCTAAGAAGGTTATGTGGGAGGGCCTTTCTAGGGCAGGACCTGATGACGATGTGTGGAGCCCGTGGAAATGTAGGGGTGGGCATTATGACGACCGTCTTATGATCTTTAGAGCTGACTAATTATCAGTCATTTTTGTGAGATCGTTTCATCATGATCCAAACTTATGCTAGGAAACCAAGGCCTGAACTTTCAGCAACACAATGATTGACACTAATGTGAGTGAACTCATTTGTCTGTGAGCCGCTCCTCTCCTGTATAGCATAGCACTGTAGCTGGACCCGACTCCTCAATTAAAAGGATGAGGCTTTACTGCCTCTAACCCCCGGCTCACACTGCCACTCTCCGGTTCCGGTCCTGATCCGGTCCGCATTTTCTTCAAAATTCCACTCACATTGAGTCCATTTGCCTACGGCTGCACCGCACTGTGCGAAGCTGGCGGAGCTCCCTGAAACCCACGAGTCCACGGGGATTCACGCGATAACAACAACATACAAGCAAACATAGCATTTATAGCTAAACAAGCGCAGATAAAACTCACCATTCAGAAGTCCAGCCTTATTCTTTCTGCTGCTGCCCTCAGAAAGCCTTCAAATCCAAATACAGCAATATATTTTCTGTTCAAAGTTGAAAAAAATGTAATGCCCTGTAGCCGCTCCTCCGTGATGGCCCCATGTGTCTCCCTTGTTTACATTTTTTTCAATATTAGCCGAGTTACTGCGAGTTTGTAATACGTATGTCGTAGATTTTATTTTGCCTCGTAATATTCCCGTGAGCTTGATCAGGGGCTGCTCCGGCGTCCGCAGCATCTGCCAAAAATAGACTCCTTGCGGATTCTTTCCGTTAGGCCAGAGGGCTACTGTGAGCTTTGTAAGTCTTCCGGCGTCCGGCCCGGACCCTATAGGCGGATGTAGTGTGAGCCCGGCGTAATGCAGCAGGACTTAAATGACGTCCCCCCAGTTTATTTACCTGAATCTGACGCAAAGGAGCGAGTCGACATTGTGTCCATGTCTTTGGAAATCTAACACTTGTGCAAAACAACAGTGAAACTCTCAAACTCAGTTATTTGTCAAGTATTAACTGATAATAATAATAATAATAATAATAATAATAAAGTACTTCCTGTTTGCCTTTCACACTAAAAGTCTCTCGATGTTATCTTCTTATTAAGAATCTTATTGTGAAAGGGTCACAATCAGACTCTCATAACAGCTAATAGATGCTACAGAAGACCTTACCAGACCTACTGTTTCACTTTTTACTCAGAAGTTGCCTTTTTTATTCATAGTGTGAGTTAATATAGACCTACGTATGTTATTACTGTGTTGATTATTACAAACTTGAATAATTACATAATATAATAATAATTGAACTATTAGTATAGCCTACTTATTCTGTCTTTTTTGTGGGTAACTTCTAGTTCTATTTATCACCTTTAAAAAATCATGATAAAATCGAAATCGTGATTTTATAACTCAGAAATCGTGATTTTGTTTTCTCCAGTCATTCACTGCTACTGAATTCAAATTTAGTAGCAGTGTTAACCCTGAAGAGGGCGCCACCCATTCGGTTTTAGCATAGGTTTACTAACCAAAAGTAGGAGGAACAAGTTTGCCTAAAATGTCAAAATAATATCAGGGACAAGTAGACGACACTATTAGACGCCCATTTAGAAAGTTTATCAGCAAACAAACCCAGAGCATAAAAGAGTCCATATAGCCATGTACCAATGTGAACATGGCTCTCAGATCTTAAAAGCAGGGAGAAATGTTTTATGTTTTATACTTCACTACGATTGACTAAAGGTTCACCGTGTAACATTTCACCCAATAAACAATAAAATACAAGCATCTATTATTTAGCTGCCTTTCGAAAGGTTTCTTTTTGTGCAAATTTCTCAGATTACTGAAAAACAAATTGAATTATTGCAATTCACAATTTTATCAAGATACTTATTTCTAAATTTCTTGTGGTTAATTGAGTTTGGCTTATACTGTAGCTGGACTGACAGTGTGGCATGTGTGCACTTTTTTATATTAGCCATGTGCTCTGGGGCCATGGTTTTATGGCCATTATCTTCATAAGCGATGATTATTAAAAAGAAAAAAGAAGAATCATAGTTCCAGCCGTAGAATTGTCAGCAAAATATACTTCCAAAACCTTTTAAAAAACACTGGAGACGCAAGGCAGAAAGAAAACCTCAGTCTTGCCGTATTTAAAATTGCGACGTCGATTTGATATTGACTAAATGTGCAGCCTCCAAAGTCCTTTATGTGGTTGTGTTTTCCAGAGGAGCGTTCTCGGAGGTCTACATGGTGAAGGAGAAGAAGACAGGGAAGACGTTTGCCATGAAATGTGTGAAGAAAAAACAGAAGCGAGACCTCAACCTGGAGAACGAGATCACGGTGCTGCGCAGGTAAACTCGCTCACACAATGAATAAATGTAGTAAGCAAGCAGTGCCTCACAGAGTTATTTCTGCGCACCAGGATCAAGCATGACAACGTGGTGGGAATGGAGGACTTCTACGAGAGTCACACTCACTACTACCTGGTCATGCAGCTGTAAGTATCCACGTCACGGCTGGATTCTGTGGTTCATACTTGCGCCCTTCAGTATTTGATAACGTTGATATTTTGTTACAGAGTCTCGGGGGGAGAGCTGTTCGATCGTATCTTGGACCGCGGCGTGTACTCGGAGCAAGACGCCAGTAAAGTGATCCAGCAGGTGCTTCAGGCCGTGGGCTACCTGCACCAGAGCGGCATCGTGCACCGGGACCTCAAGGTCAGAGGCTGAGACTCAAGAATAAACTGAGTCACTGGCCCTCATTTATCAAAGTTGCGTACGGCCAAATCAGGGTGTAAATGAGGTGTACGCTAAAAGTCACCACCTGTTTGGCATTTATTAAAATCGACGCACTAAAATCCTGCACCAAGTCACCATTTCTACGGATCATCAAACCGCACTGGAAAACTGGCTTTTATCAACACGAAATGCATCGCCATAGTACATATAACAACGCTGGTTTTCACCCGCCACATTTATCAGCAGCAGCTCGTGTGTACGGCGAGATCAGAGCGGTTCACACAGGTTCATAAATGCCACGTGGACTTCAGCGTATGATCAAAATACACCCAAAATATACACCATTCTCTGCGCAACTTTGATAAATGAGGGCCAATGGGTTTAAAACAGAGCTGGCTTCTTACTCGCTTTTCATCAGCCTGTGACTCGACGGGACAGAAACTTGTGACTTGACTTTAGTAGGGTTCCCACTCTACCTTGAAAACCTGGAAAATGACCTGCCTTTATTCTAGTCATGGAAAACGCATGGGAAATGACAAACAGTGTCCTGGAAACACATATTTTGTCCTTGAAAATATTTCTCCTCCCTTTGCTTTTCTGTTTGAAATGTAAGTGATACTTTTCCCACCACACCAGACTAAAGACGAGCTCATTCTGCTCCAGAACACAGGAGAAATTGTCTTCTATTTTAAAAATTTCCCAGGGGGGACTTCCGAATCCCCCATTTGACCATGTTCCCAAGAAATCGTATGAATCTTTTCAGACCAAAAGGCTTTATTTACACAGGGGGCGCTGGCGAGTGAGGAAGGCAGAGAGTCCTACGAAATACAAAATCGCAATGTTTTTGTGTATTTTCGGACTTTTAAATCCTGGAAATGACCTGGAAAATAATTTATAGTAAAGAGTGGGAACCCTATTTAGATTAGGACCTAGCTAGTTTTACTTAGCATCGCACTAACAGCAACATGGCAAAACCACGTTGCAAAAGTTGTTAAAGATTAATAATATACTTTGTAGCCAGTCCACTCACTGCATTAAAACCACATGTAAACTGCTCAGAGACAGGACCAGAGGAACTTAAAGCATTTACTTTGATTCTGATGGGTGAGGTGCATGTGCTAGCAATAATATTGTATCTCAATTATCTTCCAGATGGAGGTACACCCACAGATTTAGATGAATTTAGATTAATACAAAGAATAAAATAGCTTTAAAAGATAAAGGCTGTGATTTTGAAGTAGTTTGTCATAGTAAATTATATTGGCAAATATATCCTTATTTTATACCGTCTTTCAACCTGCCCTGGGACTACAGATGAAAATTAGCCATGTGGCTAACTCTGGCATATTTACATGTGGACTCTTAAGGACTCATGTTAATTAATATGCACTGTCCCATCTTAAATAAATAAATAAATAAATAAACATACATTTTAGCCCATACCACCCTGCCCTACTTGAAATCCAGACTCAGAGTTACTTCAAACCAGACTTAATATAATCCTTTATCTCCACATGAAACCCTACAGATCATGTGAGCGCAGAGTGTTAACGGTGCCATGCTTGTTTTGCAGCCGGAGAACCTTCTGTACTTCAGTCAGGACGAGAACTCCAAGATCATGATCAGTGACTTCGGTCTTTCCAAAATGGTGGACAACGGCATCATGTCGACGGCCTGCGGGACGCCGGGATACGTGGGTCAGTCCGACACTTCACTCTAGTTTTTATATAAGAAGACCTCACAATATGAGAGTAATAAGAGTTAAATCCATCACTGTTGCATATCAAGTTCAGCTAAAGTTGTTCAGCTAAAGTTAAAGTCAGTCACTGAAGGTGAATAGGGGAAAAATGTACTCGGAGTAGTCTAACTAATCCATCCTGTCTGCCCAGAGCAGCTGTGCAGATAGTCCAAAATGACCCATCTAAATGCAAGATATCTAATCTTAGTGTAATATCAAAGAGTTTTTTTTGTTTTCATATAAAAATATGATATTTTAAAATAAAAGTCATAAAAATGCCCAAAATTGCTGATATTTTTGGTGACAAAATCGAAATAATAGATTTAAATGTATGGTTTGATTTGTCGATATATTAGTTAAAAATATTTGTTCAAAGGGAATTTTGAAAATATTGTTTACTTTTTAAATAAACTAGTTATTAGTGAATTAATCTGTTTTGTTTTTGGGGGTTCAAAACTCAATAAATCAGGCTGTGAATTAAACATCAAAAAATCCTTCAGTCCAAGAGAGGAAAGTGGAGTCTGTAGGACAATGGGAGAACAATGCCTTTTGAGAAAATGGTCATTGGATTTCCAGTTTCCTATATAGTTCTATGGAGAAACGCTGAATCAGTGCAATAATGACACTGCCTATCGTAACGATTAGGTAATTTATTTCCTTCCAGTCGAAAGTGTATATGTCAAGTGAACAAACTGGCCTAAAACCTGAAAATTGAAGAAAAAAAGGAAAGAAAAAAAAAAGTCTGCCAAATCAACTTCAGTTACATTTAAAACGTTATTATGATATTGCAATAGTAATAAATGTGTGTTTTATTGTTTTATTGTGCCCCTGTCTTAACAAAACTGTCCCTCTCCTCAGCTCCGGAGGTTTTGGCGCAGAAGCCCTACAGTCGAGCCGTGGACTGCTGGTCCATTGGAGTCATCACCTACATCCTGTGAGTTATGCTTTTTGATTTAAATGTTTAAAAGAACTACAGTATTTGTTGTTACTCCATTCCAATCTCAGGCTGGACAATTATCTGATATATTCATGTTACCTTAAAGGTGCATTTTGGAACTTTTTATGCAGAAATAGAAACCCAGTGGCTCTTACTTTCATTACAGCAGCCTTTATGGCGCTCCAGTTTCTGGTAGGTTTTCTCTCCAGATGGAACCATCTCCATGGCGACGCAGTGAGATCCTACCAGAAATCCTAAAAAGCATTGGGCCTCATTCATAAATATTTTCTAGTACAACCTAGGAAAAACATAAGAAAAACGGTCTGATTCACGAAGCGTTCGTAAGAAGACAAAACTCTTCTTACAGAGAAATGCCCCAAATTCATGAACGTGACACTAAGAACACCACTCCCCTCATTATCAGGACAGTAAATACAAAGACCTCTCTACTTCCATATATGGGCATGACAAGAGCATGAGGCAGTACTCATTTACATATACTCGAGTACATGTGAGTAACTTTTTGATGTATTTAATATTTGTATCCTACTATTTTTTAAATACCGTTACTCTTATTGTAAACAGCCTCCTGCATTTTGTCTGAAGTCTCTCTTCTGATTACGACAGGTGTGACTAACGAGCTTCAGCCCTCAGCTGTGACAGTCTGATTTACACTAACTGTCTCCGCTCTATACCACCTCTCATCACTTTCATTCATCAAAAATTATATTTTTAAATGATTTTTTTCAGAAAAATGTTACTCATGCTGTGAAAGAGGTCCATTCTGACTGTGATAATATTCTAAAACTGCAGATTTTCTGTGCGTAAGAGTCCTCCTGACTGTTCTTAGGATTTGTTCTTCCAGAAGAACTCTTTCAGCTAAGAACTAATTTTGTGAATGCCAAAAATGTTCTTAAG